>JAOVVI020008264.1:0-14300 GCA_028571085.2 Nepenthes alata
TAATCATACAGTCAATATTAGAGTTAAAATTTTTATATAGAGAACCTTCATTTTAGATTAATTAAAAAATATTGCATACTTTTAAAGATAAAAATAACATAAAATTTTATCAAATAAAATATCTTAATAAAATTAAATAAATTAAAATTATTTTTAATCAAATAAAATTAAATCTTTTCTAATTTAAAATGACTATGATAAACTCATCAATTATACCATAATTCTCGTACGAATATCACACGACCTTTTAATAATTAATCATTTGTTATGACACTCACAAGTGAGTGATCAAAATTTAATACTATTGACACCACCAATTTAAAATTTAAAATTTTACTATTAATTAAAATAATTATTTTTTTATGCAAATCAAACAACATAATATATATGTTATTTTTAAGTAATATTTATTTATTTATTTATTTCAACAATGAAGCATTGTGTGCAAGAGTTTTAACACGTTAGCGACGCTGGAATTTGCATACCACGTGGTGGTTAAAAAGAGAAACCAAATACTAACTGATGTAAGCGAACAACTTTCCGATATCAATCAAAGAAATATTGGATATTTTTTAAATAAAAGAAAGAATAGTTAAAAAAATTATGATAATTAAAATAAGTAAGATAATTCAAAAAATATATTTATTTAAATAAATATATTACTAATAATACAATTAGCTGAATCATTCTTATAAGTTATTTATTATAGAAAATAATTAATCAAATCTAGATAATTTTATTTTTATTAGATGATCTAAATTTGATTTCATTAATATAAAACACAACCAAATAATATTAATTATATATTTAAAACTGTTGCGTACAAAATACGGTGTACCGTTGCACCCACCGGAATTAGGTGCAGCCCGGGCGACGATTGTTCTTGGTCTTGGCGCCGGCCGAGTTGTCGGCAAATATCGGCAAAGCACAGTAAAAGAGAAAAGGGAAACCTTTTCCCACGTGCCCAGTTAACCTTCCGGTGTGCGCTAGTGGGACTTTCGCCGGCGAGGCTGTTCGGCCTAACGCCACGTTGAGATGACAGCCACTCGTCACCGTCGACAAATATGTGGAAGGAAGCCAATTTGAAAAATAAAATAATGGTCTATATGTGATTGCTGCACCGTCTGCTGTCCTACGGAGTCTGCGAGGGATCATCGGCCGCTCATGTGTTGACGGTTAATGGCGGTTGCCGACGGCTGTGACGTTGGGAGGTTGAGGGGGTTAGCGGGTGAAAGAAGTTGGCTTTTGGGTGTATTTGCAGGTAATTTGTGAAAAAGAAAGAAAATTAATAGAAAAAAAAAGATGTATGTATATTTTAAATAGCTAATAAAAAAGATCAGATGAAATGGATGGGTCTTCACATATGGTGGAGATGATACCTCTTATTGTTGCGTCTCGAGTCCCTGGTTGTCATACGGATTAGGGAGCCTTCGGATTCATCGTCGTCTGGACAGGATCACGAGCGAGTCTGGTTTCCGTCGCTGTTAACTTGGAACCTGCATAATACAAATTGCAAACAAGATGTCATAAGTCGGCAAAATTCTTTTCACCGAAAACATTCCGACGCTCAAATCAGTGACTTCTCGCAATAAATGGAAGGGGCACAATATAGAGGTATGCGAAAATATGTTGAGTGTGCAGTGAAAATGCGTAGATATAAGAGTACGGGACTCGATCAGCATTTAGTGAGAGGCTTGGCTCCCTGAATGCTCTACAAAGGGTGTCTTATTTTGTAGCCTTGGGAGGCTATAGAGGACAGCGTTGGGCGTAAGTTCGAGAGTAGGAACTCAAGGAGTGTTTGTCTTGTTGTCCAGACTCAGAATAGCGATTAAGGATCCAATCCCTTTTTTTGTAGGAGAGGAAATTTATAGGCTCCTCAGCGTAGAGCTTTGGGCTCGAGAATTCTTCCTGCAGGGATTCGTCTGCTGTTGACTGCCGGTGGCAATCGGTGGTGTCAATTATCGCCTTGTGGCGGTGAGGAGACTGTCATGCATTACCACATTCGGTCTACTTCTCATGTGAGGATTGACTGGTCAGTTGCAGGGAGCGGCGTGAGCAATAGCTGTCAGAGTTGATCATCCTCCCATTGATTCACCCCTTCTACTCTACGCCTGCCGCTTAGAGTTGCATTAATGAGTTACAGGGGGTGTTAATTGGCTGCAGGCATTGGGTTGTCACATAAGTTGTTTCAAGTTCTGGGCTGAGCTAGTTGTCTGAACTGCTACTACTTGAATTGGACCTTATGATCCGTGGGCCTTACCGGTATTGGACTCAACACTTATGATTTTATGAAATAGACTTGTACATCAAATCCATCATAAAAATCAATTTTAGTAAAATAATTTGCTAGTAATTATATAAAGTTTTATGTTTAATAAATCAAAATACATTAGAAGAGTAATTAGAAGCAATATATTAACTTATTTTTTTCCTGATATAGAGTCAGTAGCATTTTGAAAATCATAATGTATAAAAGAAGGGTGAGCAAATAATAGTTTTAATGGACCTATAATAGTTTTCTATTAAAAATACTTTAAATTACATGATATTTCAAATAAAATTTATCTATGTGACTGTAAAATTATGTTGCTGCTTAAAATTTAAGAGTTTGACTCCTCGATCACTCATGAAAGGGCACAAAATTAAGGCGATAGAGATTATAAATTTTTAATAATATTAAATTTATGTATGATTTATTATTTAAACTAATTGAATGAAATCATTGATTCAAAATAGTCTATTATATAATTTTGGCCTGTTATAACATATTTTACTAAGTAATTTAATAGTAAGACAATATTATTTATATGTAACAATTCTTCACAATATACATGATTTTTATTCTATCTTCTTTGAAAGTCACATTAGTGGTTGATTTTCAGATAAATAAAAAAATACAAAGATCAAAGAGAAGGAAAAATTGGAAGATTCACTGTATGAAATGATTAATGGTTCGAGATAAACTTATTTTCGTTGAAAGTTTCTGATTTGATTTTATTAATATAAAATTTAATCAAACGAGGCTTTATAATATCATTAAAATAATTCATACAGAATAATTTATATTTATACGAGCAAATAATATTTTAAAAAATAATATTATAATACACCTTAAAGTCTTATATTCGTTATATTGTTGCAACCCACTTTTTGGTCATGCCAAACATTTTCTTGTGCTTATCGTACCTAAAAGATCCCTCATTAAATGTTTATCCTTATTCTATGGTTCATTATCTACACATAGTACTTATTTTTTATTTATTTTAAAAATTTTAATAAGCTGTACCTATAAAAAATAAATTATAAATAAATAAAACAAATATCACGCCTACTCACCCGTACGGTAATTAGCTTTCTTGCGCAGTGGATTCTCAGAATTATTCTATTCCCATTTAAATGGGGCGGCAGCTTATTGAATAGGCTAATTCAATTATCCTATGAAATTGTGTACGTGAGAAGGAGAAAATTAAAAGAAGAATTGCATGAATTGTATCAATTTTTTTTTCTATCTAATCTTAAGCCAACGCACACTATCTTAAACGATCACTCACAGAAAAAAACGCTTCAAATATACTGAATAAAAAGCCGATCCTTGGGCCTCATTGCCAGAGCCTCCCTCCCACCGAATCGGCCAAGCCTTAAGCAGGAACGATCGACTTCCGGACCAACCCAATTGATGACAGGTTAACTTGGCCAACCTCTTGACCAAAGGCACGAATCTACTGAAAAGGCTCATGAGACCGACTGAGCTTTAAAGGGTAGAAGATTACGCACTTGGGAGGTTGATGGGGAGGGAAAAATCTTTGGGATTTCAAAATCTAGAGTTCACTCAATGCGTCCATTGTTGTATAAATAAAATATAAGTAAAACGCATTAATTATATGAGAAATTTAAGTGGAAATTAAGAAGGAAAAAGAAACTAACATCTTTATTGAAGAGAACAAGAGATAAATATTAAAAGAAGAAACCAGAATTCAAAATTTAAATTTGGATTTTCAAGTCTAATTTTAATTCTATCATTTAGAGTGGAAGAAGCTATAATTCTTACCGAGAACATGATGCATGAGCCCATGAAATAGAGTAAAGTTGAAAAAATAACTACTATGAAAGTATCATTTTCACATAAACAAAGGCCTAAGTACACCTGAAAAGGCAAAATTTACACCACTACTACTTCAGACCAACTTGCAAAGTAGTTTTCAAGTCAATATAAACCAAAACCAGGAATTAACGAGAGTGGACAACAACAATATAACCCAATGAAAGCAACAATTAACAACAAGGTTTCACACAGATCTAAGCACAATTAGTAGAGAAGGTATAAGAATGCCGGTCGATGCCACCGCTGCTGCCTGCCAATGGGAAGAGAAGGGGGGTGGTAGTGGGTGAGGGGGACAGCATAGAATAGACGCCAGAGGCTGCTTGGCTTTCTTCCTTTTACGTTATACCTGGGGGAGGATTACAATATCGAGCAAGCCTTTTGCACCTTGGACTTCTTTTTCTTCTGCTTCGGAGGTTGAAGAACAACCTTAATGGCCGCGTCAAAAACTGCCTTTACATTCTGCGGCATAGTGTAGAGGATCCTGAGGTTAATAGTAAACTCATACAAAAACAACAAGCAAGTATAGACATAAAGAATAATCTTATGCATAAAGCTCCCGCAATACACATGGTTCGAAAAAGGTTAAATCATTGTTAGGATACATTAGACAGCCTTACTTACATTATACAATAGATATCGATGAAATTTGGGCTAGATTAGGCTAGGCGGTGTGGGTTTTTTTTTTTAAATGTTATCATCCCATCTCATTGCATATAGGAGAGCGGATTAATGTTCAGGGTGGTTTCGATATGGGTATCCCCGTCCAAAAGTATTTCCATTTTTCTATTTTAAAAATTAGTGTTAAATTCTTGTCATATAACATAAAAATTAATGTTAAATTCTTGTCATATATTATATATCGATATGTAATTACATTATTAAATATTAGAAAAAAAACATAATATTATGAACAAATGATAAATATATATATATACATACATATATATATAAACAAGTTTTACATGCTTATACAAACCAAAAATATTATACAGAAGTACATTTTTGCAAATATGTAAACAAAAGACTGGACAAAATTACCCAAGAGACCGTTTTCATAACTTAAACCCATAACCATCAGATCTAATAGTGACAACTCTACCATTACAAAAAAGCAAATATAAAACAGATGATACCTGCTGTGTTTTTGAACTGCATTCAATGTAAGCAGGTGCACCAATGAGCTTCCTCAGCTCCTCCCCCTAAACGGTACAAATTTCAAAACCAAACCATGGTCAGAACAATAGTTATTGAAATGAATCCAATTGAAATAAATAAATAGAACGGTATGCAACCTGAGCTGTTGAAATTGGCACGGCACTTGGATGGTCTATGAAAAATTGCTTATCATCCCGAAGATCTAACAACATAGGCATCAAATTGAGTTGGTTTTCAATTGTTAAAAGCAGTTGATATGCAAAAATACATAGTGGCCACCAAAGCTTTACCGGCTACCAAAATAAAAGCAGTTGATATGCAAGAGAGAATGATATTGAAACTCATAGAAGTTCAAGGCTAAAGCATTCTTTTTTTCACTCAATTCAAGATTAGGAGACCACCAAAATTGATTGACAAAGTGACTTTGCGGATAGCAATATGTGGACAAGTGAGCAACAGAACCCAAAAAAAAAAAAATCAAATGCCAAAAATGAGTAAAAGAGGTAATCACTGGCTTTTACAATCAGCACGAGGTCTAGTCAAAATGACCTGGATGCATTCTTGTATCCTTTTTTGGGTAAATAGATGCATCAGTATATCACATCCACATCATAGCTACGTCCCTTCAGATAAAACAACAAGCAACAAAAGCTCCACAATATCATCAGTTAATATTGACGAATGACCGCCATATTTGAAGAATAATTATAAGGACAGTCGATGGAGTATCAAGAAGCAAGCTGCAACGGAAGACAAGCCAGGACAATGCCATCTCCCATATTTAGCAGCAACAAAGATAATAGAACGTGCATCATTCTTTATAGGCATTTGGACCAACGATTAATTAAAAAAAAAAAATTACTGGAAGATGGATCTGAAATTTTCATACTGATCAAATCTGGGCCAATGTCACATGAATAGGGATAAGGTAGGTAGCATCATGAGGTACTAAAAGAAGCACTAACCAAGCTTTGTTCCCACAAGGACTATGGGAACACCAGGTGCATAATGCTTCAATTCTGGAATCCACTGAAATTGAAGGCAATGAAACAGCTTATCAGCATACACAACGGCTAAATATAATAATAAAAATAACAAAGTTGTGAGTCCCAAGAGTTGGCTAAATGAATTCTACTCTGCTATTCCGCTCGATTTAATGTAACATAGCCTAATAAATGAAGTGTCAAATTTTGTCATATCAACCAAATCACCATGTTACACGGGCTCTTTTGTAAAGTCTATGTTTTAAGCATTTAAGCCATCTCAATAGTTATTCTCTCATATCATCTTCTATAATGTGACTCATACATGGCACAGAAAAGCTACATACTATTTCTACTCATTCATCTAGTAGTCACCTTCTTAGATACATTTTCAAAACTGGCCTTGCTAATCAGAGAAAAGGCTAGAATGAAGACATCTGCTCCGCGATAACTCAAAGGTCTTAGTCTGTTGTAATCCTCTTGTCCTGTTCGAGAGATAACATGTCAGATTCTTAAGAAGGCAGTATCTTTTTTTTCCCCCCCAATATGGCTGTTAAATAACCACCAATATATGAGTAACTGAAGGAGCAAATTTTGATAGATAAATAGCATTACCTGCAGTGTCCCACAAACCCAAGTTCACCGTGCTTCCATTGACAACCACATTTGCACTGAAATTGTCAAAAACAGTTGGCACATAGTCCTGTCCAAATATACAAAAAACAAAAAAAAGAAAAAAAGAGAAAAACCTATGAATACACTGTTCCATAGATTTCATATAATGCTGTGGACTAAAATTGTACCAATGGTTGGTGCATTCCACAAGTTCAACTACAACATATCAAGAAATGTTTTAGAACAAGCGTGATAATATTACCAAGTCCTAGTCATGTTTCCACAAGGAACATAACCTAGCCAGATTGTAACCTGATCTAGAAGAAAAAAAAAGGTATAATCTGAAAAAAAATCATTGATGAAGATGATTAATTCCAAATTTCTCCAATGTCCATACCAGACCCACTAAAAAACTTTAAAATACTACTGCAAGAAATTGTGAAATAATATGAGAAAGACTAATGCACAAAGCTATCTGCATATATGATCTACTGTAGAAGCCAAATGACTCCACACAAGATCCAGGTTGTAATTGAGTAATGTTGCACTAAAGCATCACAATTTAAAGTTTATGCTAGAGGGAGATGCAAATTCTCATTTCCCACTCATAATGTAAATTGAATTGAAAAATTAAGCATTGAACATGAACAATTGATAATATGTGCAGATAAGCCAGTATCAAAAGTTCCAACTAACATATATGACTATGAATTGATGAATACTGCACGAAAACATCCCAACATTCGCATCAAAGTCTAGAAACAATCCTTATATTCATTGTATGAGATAAAATAACATTTTTGAAAAAACAAATTGAAAACAACATGTTTCAAACTTACAAAGGGGAGAAGAAGAGTCAAGAGGAAAGCACATCCCCTCCCCCACTCCCCCCTTGAAAGAAAAAAAAATCAATTTGATAATTTTGATTACACAAAAATTATGCTATTCAAGGGAAATGCCAAAAAGCCAAAAGATAAAGGTAAAATTGTCAAAAATAGTTCAACAATTTTGAGTTGAAGTCAATTTTATTTCAAACTTAAAGGATTGAGCCAAATTTACCAATCAAGATATTATCAAATTGGACAAAACTGACGTCACATTTTGTTGATATAACGCATTATTGGGGATGAGTATGCCAGATCATCTATTTTTTTTCCGGCCATATGATGCTTAATTTCATAACAAAAATCTTGACAAGTAATATTGACTCAGATCTTGTAAGCGTAAAATAAAATTGACTCAAAAGTGAAGAAAATGTGAGAAAAATATTGATAGTTATGCCAAGCGAGAAGGCTGATATTTCTGCAAAGTCAAACGATGGACAACTTTTTCAAAACCTAATGTGGACAACATTTTCAAAACCTAATGACACAAAATTGTGCCTGAACACATAACTACTCAATTAAACCGATAATAATTAAACAAACTAGACGAAGGGCAAATCGAGTCATTTTCCACCACAATTTACACAGAAAAAAAAAAAAACACAACTTCCGAAAGTTAAGATGGAAGAGGCATAGACCTACCGTAGGAAAGGTGTTGCTGGTGTATGAAATCAACAAACAAGTTTTACCAACGGCACCGTCACCAACAGTGACGCATTTTATGAACCTCGAAGCGCTCATACTTTATCAATTTCTCTATCCAAACAACGAGAACGATAACAGCCTCAGATCTTCAACAGAAGACCTGAAAAAGATGAAGTATCCAAAATTCCTTGTCTTCTTGCCTTCAATTACAGACTACGAAGAACCTGTAAATTTAATCCGGTCATCACACAAGAACGACGCATCTGAACAGAAACCCTAGCAAGAAAAACTGGATCCCTAATTAGGAAATGTAGGATGCTGGAGAGAAATTTATAAAATTGGAATGACGAACCTTAACCCTAAGACATTAGATCTGTTAAGAGAGAGAAATGGAAATAGAGATTAGGAAAGGAGAGGAGAGGAACAGAGGGAGAGAGAGTACCCGTGAACCGGGAAATAATGCCGTTGCAGCGTTCGGCGAACAACCAACGAATGGTAAAATTTGGGATTTTTCACAGCCTGGTCTGCTAAATACGGGGAGAGAAGGCACCGTTTCCGTTCCTTGGTTTTTGGAGTTGCAGTTTCAAGAGACAGATAGGGACATTTTTTTTTTCTTTTTTCGTAGGGTAAAATAAAAAAAAAAGACCATTAGAAATAAATATAATTTTTTTTATAATTCTAATATTAATTTAATAAAAATACTTATATATAATTATTTTAAGATAATTTTTTATATAAGAATTAAGAGAATAGGCTTTTTTTTAATTTTAAAAAATATGTATTTCCATATATTACAAATTATATAAAAATATTATAAAAGGTTATAAAAATAGGTTAGTTCTATTAATTTTTACTCTTCTTATACCAATGTAAAATTTATATTTATATTTATATTTTTAATACATTCCCTCATCCTATCTTGTTATCAATTATATTCCATACGAAATATTGTATTCAAATTATTATTGGAAAGCTCAAGGGTAATATTTTATTTTAATTTTTATATGTTAAAATAAAATTATGTTCAATTTGACCTAATTGTATATATATATAATTTCAAAAAATGGAGAAGAAAATATTTTTAATTATTTTTGTTAAAAAACTCGTAATATTTATTTCCTACTGATAGCCAAATCAAAATTACACTTTTATTAGATAATTGTTTTATTTTTTCATGTAATTTTACACCAATAAAAAAATAAACATTGCCTAACAAAGACCTATGTGTGCACCGGTAACGTCCACTAACAATAATTTTTTTTAAAAAAACTATAATTTCGATTTAAACAATTTATATAGTAATATTCATAATTTTCATATTGTAAGCATGATAAAAGTATTTTTAGAACATCTTAGCAAGAAAATAATTACACCTTAATAAGTTAAAAAATATAAAAATAAATAATTATAGAATTTAAAACTATATATTACATAATATATATATATTTATATTTATATTATTATTATTAACATCTGGACACAAATTTAAGGGGGTATAGTGGATATCAATTTGAGTTTAAACCAAGTTAGAAATGTCAAGACATGATACCCTTTGAAAATATAATGAGATGAAAATATAGTAATGACTGAAAATTCTGAAAATATCAGTTAATAAATGACAGGTATATGCAATGAATAATCACCATTGTGTAGATGAGATAATGGAAAGTCTAATAGAAATGATGGTCTCAAATAAAGTATTTGTCGTCTTTTACAACGGACAGGTGAAAAACTATTTATTTTAACAATTAAGATAAAAATACATCTATTTCAGTGAAGATTACTGCGTCATGCTATTCAACATGAGCCTGATTGTAGTGTTCCTAAAACATGAGCCACAGAACATAAATTAAGCAGCAATAACAGATCACACATAAATACTACTAGCAAGCTATATCGTTAATATGGAAGACTATAGAATGGAAAAAGCTCACATGTCCAATTGTATGACCTAAGTTCAATGTTGCTGTTAGTCCGCTTTCCTTTTCATCCACAGCCACAGCCACAGCCACAGCCTTGTCTTCACAAGACCGCTAGATAGCGTATGCCGGTGCACCAAGGTGCCTGCAATGAACCAACCCATGAAACAAACGAATGAGATTCTAGTAAAGCCATAATGAAGTGAACTTGGAAAGATTACAGGAGAATGAACCAGCAACTAAAGGCATGTTTTTCCAATGGCAAATCTGTCATGACCCAAGTGTAGTTTTCTTCCAAAGCCTGTAGTTGTTTCAATAGCCTGGCACCATCCTGGATCCTTTACAGCTTGATCACAGGTAGTTGGCCCTAAGTGTGATGAGATGGATGGGGAGAAAGAACGATAGGAATGTGAGAGCCTGTGATATGATAAGCAATCGGTTATGGAGTACGTTGTACATGAACTGGTAATAGGCATAGCATATTTAGCAGCTTGGATCAGCTGACAATGAGTATCTTTAAGATATTGAGGCACCCTTTGAGTTATGTGAGGTCTGTGAGTGAGAATCAGTATATGATCATCATCTGATGGAGGTGAGGCAGATTTGGGAATGAATCAGTTGATGCGATGGGGTTACTGTGTCCTCTGTGCTCTCAGCGTTTGCTGTGTCAGATTCTGTTGAAAGTGATGGACTCTCAGAATTTAGAAATGGTGTTGTAGAAAATTCATGCTGATGGTGAGGTGTGCTAACCATGAGTTCATCGTGTCCAGTACCTTCACCTTCGTTCTTCAAGCCTGTTTGGGAAGGAAAATAAACTCAACGTCGCAAGATAGAAATATATGGGCATCAAGATCCAATAGTCTATATCCTTTTGTCCTAAAAGCATAATCTAATGAAGTCACATCTTCTTCCTCTATGGTCAAATTTGGTGTGGCATTGAGACAGAAAAGTGGTGAAGCAAAGACATCCAAAAACCCATAATTGACTGTGTCTTGGTTTAATATCAAATTGAACCTCATAAACTGTTTTATCCTGTTACATGGGAGTATGAGTTGTCCCGTCCCCGACCTCAAGTCATATTATTTTTTTCATCAATCTGTAATTATTTTAATCCGATTTTAGATTCAGACCTAAAACTCTATTCTTTATTTGATTAACTTAAATCCAAACTAATACTAAAAAGCAAATCTGTATCAAATACTGTTAAACGATCCAAATAATTATATAATAACCATCAATTATAGGATTCAAAAGTCACACTCAAAAGCGGCTCTAAACATCGATAATTGATTAACCTTGAAGCACAAGTAAGAAAAAGTATCTTTGATAAATATCAGAGCGCTAAACTATAAACTCAACATAAAATATTATTTGAACTTATACAATTCTATTGTCTTTATTAGCTGGATACAAATATAAATCAAATACCGAAATTTAGCAACTAAAAACTACGGTTTTGACCCAACAAAACATTAAGACATATAAATATTGTCAACACCCTAAAAACTAATTCTGAGTAGTCTTCCTTTTTAAGTCTCAATATTCTACAAGTTAGTTCAAACCCTCTAACTAGAAAAGTTGTCAAAAATAATATAATAATAAATCTGATACTCAATAAGGTATATATATTTTTATATGTGGTATATACCGATAAAACATGCTAGAATAATGACAAAATCAAAATTTTGAAAAAGCCAATAAATTAAATTTTCAGGTAAATTATGAAAAAGGCGAAACTAATAAATATATTTATCACAATTTGTACATATATATAAATCATGTCAAATCCATATATTCATCATCAAATATGACAATATTGTATAAATACATAAATCATGCTAAAAATTATACAAACATGTAAAGGATCAAAAATCGATAATGATCACATCAATAAATTTAGAATATCAATATTGAATTATGATTATTTTAATATAATCAAATATTATATGCTACTATTCATAACGTGTGGGTAGATGGACTACATATAATTCTAATAATTAGGGTCGAACATTACAACTTTTTCTACCTTGTGGATAATATTTTTAATTTTTAATTTACTAATAATATACTAAAATATATCTAAATATATTTTGTCAATTCTATATAATAGTTTATATTTAATCAAACTGAAAGCTTTACTCAATTATGACTATATTTTTATTTTTCTTATAGTGAAAAAAAAAATAATTCAGTCATCAAATCAAATATGGAGCTTTCCTTCATTTTTTTCAAATATATAACATATAGTCAAAATGTAAAAACTTTAACGAATAATTTGAAAACATATAGGAAGTTTAATGTGTAATTTAAGGAAACATAGAAACTATATTATAGAAATTATAATAAGTTAACATAATTTATATAATGTTTTAACTTTTTTTACAAAATATAATTTTATTAATTTAAGATATGTGACTAGTAAAATTATATGAAATGAAAATAAAATTATATGTAAAGTATAATCACTTTAAGTATAAAAATAAAATATATATAAATATTTAAAATAAAAAATATTAAAAAATATCAAAAATAAATAGCAATAAAAAGATTTGGATACACTTTCTTTTATTTGATTTAACCCAAAGATTACTTGATTTTTTCTATAATGTCACATTCACTTATGTTATTTAATTTAAGAGCCGTGACTAGTAAACTTATATGAAATGGGAATAAAATCATATGCACATAAAGTATGATAACTTTAAATATGAAAAATAAAACATACATACTTATTTAAAATAAAAAAATATTAAAAAGTATAAAAAATAAATAAAAATAAAAGAAAAGAAGATTTGGATACACTTTCTTTTATTTTATTTAACCAAGATATTACTTGATCTCTCTATAATGTCACATTCACTTCTTTCTTTTTCTTATCTCTCCCTTTCTCTATTCTTTCTCTCTCTTCTAGGATAAAAAAAGCCAAAATTTGCCAATAGGCTTAATTTTTAAAAAAATTAGTGCACAAATGCCAATCTAACGTGAATAAGGGGCGATGAATAATCTATACTGCACACAAACTTTCTTCATGCGTGCATCAGGTGCCAGCATTCTATCTTAAATATGTATATACATCACTTAAGCACACCATAAATACGAATATTTTATCTAAAACAAACCCATGCATGATACAGGTAAGACGCCATGACCTATGAAGCATGGATACTCTTCCGGCTTTAACGTGTCGGTGTCCGATATGTATCGGATATCGACACTTTCTGGACACGTGTTCAATTATTTTTTCAGATACGATCCGAAAATGTCCCGACACATACTGGATACGCGCTGGACACGTCTCGGATGCATCAGACACGTTTCAAATACGCTAGATAATTTTATAGGTATTTAGTAAATTTATATTAAAATATTATAAATTATTTAGAATTTTTAAAAAATAAGTGTAAATAATTTTTTATATTTAGTGAGCCGTGAGATCGATGACCGTTCTTCTTGGGCTTCCGTTGACTTCTCTTTGGGCCAGCCCATTATTGGTGTATCCATCACTAGCCCCCATACTGGTGGTTAGATTTCTGATCTCCAGCATGTTTCTGATGGGATGTCTCTTATGGCTCTGGGCGCTTTTTGATCCCATACCTTAATTTAATTTTAGTTTTGTCAACTGTTTTGATCAACTCCGAAGCACTAAAATTGTGGACCATTTTGGTCAATTCTGGAGCACTAGAATTGTTGACCGTTTTGGTCAATTCCGGAGCACCAGAATTGTGGACCATTTTGGTCAATTCCGGAGCACCAGAATTGTTGACCGTTTTGGTCAATTCCGAAAAGGGCCTGCGTGGCCATTAGCCGATTTTTCCGTCAGAGCGTGGCACGTGTCTCCCTTTGGTTGGACGGAGATCCTGACCATTACTGCTCCAGGGATCCGCCGTTTGTAAGACCAAGTAGGGAGGCGACACGTGGCGATTTGGACGGTGCCTTAATGAGGGAATCAAAAGCTTGGCGCCTAAGTCCTTTGTTCTCAACCACTCGAAGCCATTCT
>JAOVVI020008265.1:0-14299 GCA_028571085.2 Nepenthes alata
TTTGGGTTCTCGGGTTTTGACGTTCTCGGACGCTTCTGAGGCTGCTGCTCAAGGAACTGTTCTCGGACTTCGATGCCTTTATTCTTTTGGGTCAAATACTTACCTTTTACCCATTAGATTGGGGACCCCGGGTACTGAACCCAACAATTATTATTATTATTATTTTTAAGTATTGGAAAGGAAGAAGAATTGCTACTCTTCAACTTCGAAGTTTAGCCAACAACCAAGGCATAATAAGGGGCATCTCGTGACAAATTCCATTAAGGACTTTCTGACCAGCTGGCAATCTCTCGACGATTCGTTTCCCCAATATATACGCCTTCAGCCCACCCCTGGCCCGCCATGAAACTAGCTTTTTCCATACCTTCTCTGTATTGGCTCTAGTACGAGTGCAAGTTAGGGTTTCTGAGTTAACTTCGTTTTTACGTCTCCTTATTTGACAAAGATACGCTCGCTGAGCGATCGACTCTGGTTTACTAATTCGATTTGGAATTGAACTTGGGAAGAAAGAATAGAGATAGATTCCGCGACCCATTCTGTGGTTTTTAAGTGGAGAATCTGAGTTTGCTAGTTTTTAGGTCAATTGAGCTGTTTCGATTGTAAAATTTGATATTCTAGGGTTTTGTGAACGATGATACAAGGATCGGCGAACGATTGATCGAGCCGATTAAAATCACTGGGTGTTTGGGGTTTTGTATGGAAACTCGTAGTCGGAAACGGGCGGAGGCGTCCACGTCAGCCCCTTCACATTCCTCCTCTGTAAGAAACACTACCCGTTCATCCAACAAGCGCTTTCGCCTGTCCTCATCTTCCGCCTCAGCCAGCGCCGCCTCATACTCGTCTGCCCGTGCGATTCGTTCTCGTACCTTTAAATCACAGGACAACTCGTCTGCTTCAATGGACGAATCAGCCCGCGGCCGGAGAGGGAAGAATCACGGTGCTGATAAGGATAATTCCGATAAAGGGAAAGAGAAAGAGCATGAAATTAGGGTTAGGGAAAGGGAAAGAGACAGGGTTGCCGAGAGAGGGTTAGGGCTGAGCATTGATGGTAGTAGTGGAGGTAATGGCGATGACGATGACAATGACATTGAAGGGGGAGTTGGCATCTTACACCAAAATTTGACATCTGCTAGCAGCGCCCTTCAAGGACTGCTGAGGAAACTTGGGGCGGGACTTGACGATTTACTTCCTTCTTCGGCTATTGGGTCCGCTTCTTCATCCCAGCAGAGCGGGAGGCTGAAGAAGATACTCTCAGGATTGAGGGCGGATGGCGAGGATGGGAGGCAAGTTGAGGCATTGACTCAGTTATGTGAGATGTTGTCAATTGGGACAGAGGACTCCTTGAGTACCTTCTCTGTGGATTCGTTCGTTCCGGTGCTTGTGGGATTGGTTAATCACGAGAGTAATCCTGATATTATGCTTTTGGCCGCAAGGGCGATTACCCATTTGGTTGATGCCTTACCTTCTTCTTGTGCTGCTGTTGTACATTGCGGTGCTGTTTCTTGTTTCTGTGCTAGGCTGTTGACAATTGAGTACATGGACTTGGCGGAGCAGGTGAGTTTTCATTAATAGTTGGCCATGATTGTTAAATGAAGCAATTTTTGGAAGCGATTTTGCAAAGTTCAAGTTTTGATGTTGTTCACCGTGTTTATTATATTGGATCCCCGGGCTGTATTTTATGTTTTATTGTGTAAATTGTTTACCATGCTCCCATATATAAGACATTGAGACGAGGTGAATTTTTGGGGTATATTTTGTATGGTACTCTATAATGATAATTTTTGTATTGCTATTACCTTTGTGATGGGAGCAGTCCTTGCAAGCTCTGAAGAAGATATCTCAAGAGCACCCAACTGCATGTTTGAGAGCTGGTGCGCTTATGGCAGTGTTGTCATATCTGGATTTCTTTTCTACTGGAGTTCAGGTACTTGAGTTTATAGCATCTGTGGCATCTTCAATGCACTATAATGGTAACTTATAGATAACATGCCAATCTCCCTGGTACAGCGAGTGGCATTATCTACAGCTGCAAATATGTGTAAAAAGCTCCCTTCAGATGCTGCTGACTTTGTAATGGAAGCTGTTCCCCATTTAACTAACCTCCTTCATTATCATGATGCAAAGGTTTGGCTGTCATGTCACTATTTGGTGATCCCTGACCAAGGCAAACTACTTGTCAGGTTCCATAGTATATTTTTATACCTTATTTTATTATTGTTTATTTGAATAGGTGTTGGAGCACGCTTCTGTTTGCCTCAGTCGAATTGTTGAGGCCTTTGCATCATCACCTGACAAGTTAGATGAATTGTGTGATCATGGACTTGTCACACAAGCTGTTGGACTTGTCTCCGCTAGTAATTCTGGTGGGGGCCAGTCATCCCTCAACACATCAACTTACACGGTTCGTCGAATTCTGCCTCCTACTTTGTTATTGTGTATATCTATTGTGGCATTTTGACTTGCTATGCTTGCAGGGCTTGATACGGCTTCTGTCAACATGTGCAAGTGGCTCCACTGTAGGGGCTAAAACTCTGCTGCTTCTTGGAATAAGTGGTATTCTTAGAGATATACTAGCCGGATCTGGTCAGGTAGGGAACATGTCCCTTACACCTGCTCTAAGCAGGCCACCAGAGCAGGTAAGTTGCAGGACTTATTCAACATCTCAAGTTTGAAAGCCAACTTTATTAAGTACTGGTTATATGCAGATTTACATTCTTTCTGAAGTTTATATTATTGAATTTCTATGATAAATTGTTCCATCAAGTTGTGCATAGTGCTAGAAATTCACAATGGACCCTTCCGATAGTTCAAGAACTATTTTTCTCTATCTGTCTCATCTAACTTGCTGAATAAATGCTGGGTCAGTGAGCTTCCGGATCCCAACTGAGTTGCATAGTTGTTCGTTGCTCTCAAATATTCATATAGGGAGTTGGATTTCTTATTCTTCAGGTGACCTATTGGTTTGATAGGATCATGGTGTTGCTGGTGGTCTCTTTAGTACATTGGTGTTCCTTATCTGCTCATTGATACATGAGTGGAGAAAAAAATGATCTGTTAGTCTGCTGGTATCACAGTGCTGCTGAAGGTCTCTTTCTACATGAGCTCAAAGGCCAAAATGTACTGGTCCACCACCTGCATCATTGAACATGACTGGAAAAGGGAAAAAATTGTTAAGATTTCGGGGGTGTTGCTGTAAGTAGAAGAACACAGATCAGAAGTTGCTTTGCCAAAACCAGCGATATGGGCATTACATAAGCAAATCACCACAATGAGCCTCATTTTTTTCAGTTGATGTATCTAGTATCCTTTTTGACCTTTTCATTTCTGTTTATTTTTGTTTCCTGCCCTGTATTATATTTAAAGCAAAAAGAGAGAGAGAGAGAGAGAGAGAGAGAAAATTGCGGACCATTTTCTATTCTAATTAGGCTGGAAGCTATTGCTGAATCTGTGGGGATATAGTTCACTGTTGTGGTTTGTATGGTTTAAATAGTTTTAGGTAAGTCGGTAATTAAATCTACCTGATGCATCTCACATTAAAACTAGTTTTAATATTCTAATGGAGCTTTTGCTTCTAGGATGTGTGGAATTATTCATGAGGAGCAGTAGAGTGTTGGGTTAGAGTGTGGAGTTTCTACTGTCACTAGGATCCTTCCCTGACACTCGGGCTTTGGTCTGACACATGTACCTTATTAACTACTTGTTCTTTTTAGTTCACACACAACACAACTGTATTTGGAGCATGTGGGTATTAAAAAGAGAATACCAATTACTATCACATACTATGCTAATCTATGAACCGTGCTCTTATTTGGATTCTAAATGGTGGAATTCTAGCTGATGCCCAGCCTTGTGTTTGGAAAACCATGATTGGTGAATACTTACTATGAGATTGCAAAAGCAACTAGGAGAATGAGGGCGGTAGGTGTGCAGACATCTCGTGTTGGTGGTGTTTAGGGAGGGTACTGTGTACCACTATCGCTTGTAGAGAGTTCGTGGAACAAATCAAGAAGAAGATCATTGTTTGATTAGGTTGAGCACTGTGTTTGGTGCTTAGGATGCTATCCAGGGCACTGAACATACTATTGCCTGTGTTGGTGTTGCTGCATGGAAAAACTAATTTAGAATAAGTTACCCGTGTAACGAGGTTGAGCACCTTGTTTGGCGGCTAGTTTCTTTATAGCATTTCATGGCACTGAGACATTCTTTCTTACATTTGTGGGACACTCTTTCTTATGTTTGTATTATTGCAGTTTTATCCATATTATTATGTTTGTCAAGTAAAAAATCTTATAGCAATTCTATTTTGTCCTTTTTGCATCAAAGTCCTTTGCTGGTAGTTTATGCTGTTAGGAACTACTAAGCTTCCATGATTTTCTCCTGCAATGGCGTGTTACTGTCTCTCGCCTTCTGTATAGGAACTAAATTATTTTATTTTTTGTAGGTTTAGACATCTGCCTCTGTGTATATTATATCTAAGCTTTTTACTCAAGGCTATATACTGTAAAATGAGAATAGGCAATAGCAGGCGAGACCTGATATCATCAGCAAAGTTGCTTTGCGATTTACACCGCACAATGTGTAGTGGGCAGGAGAAAGAAAGAGGGCAACTGGCTAGCCTTTCATGATTCAGAATCAGATAAAAAGGAGCATCGCATTAATGGAGATTTTGCCTCAGATCTGTGGCATTATCAATGTTTAGACAATGTATTCTGAATCTGATCCTTTAATTTCAATGACAAACATCTCGACATTTAATCAATTGAGGCTTGAGACTTTCATCAACACGAGAGGTGAAGAGGGGGGAGGGGTATGGAGGGAGAAGGCTGATCAGATGGTAGGGTGCCTACTGCTAAGTAATGGGTTTCAGAAACACTTCATCCTTCTTTGACATTGATTACATCCTTCTTTGACATTGATTACATCCTTCTTTGACATTGAGGGCTTGTGGGGATAGCAGAGAAGGATTTTTACAAAAGTTTTGAAAAAGGGGACCTAAAAAAGATTGAAAATGAATAATGGTGGATGAGTTCTCACACAGTAGTAAGGCAGTAGATACACCAGAGTAAAGGAAGCTCCAATTTAACATCCTGAACGAGAACTGTGAAGTCCCAAAGTGTCGTTTGACTCTTCAATCAGTGGTCCAGCTACACTTATTTTTGAGATTTTTTCTTCTGTTCATATGACATCAATAAATGAGGAATCCTATACACACACAACATAGTATGTAAACTCTGGAGTTGCTGGCCTGAAGACAGTCCATCTTACTGGTTCATTATTTTGGTTTGAGTTAAATACATTTTTTCTTATTAATTAGGGAAGAATAAATCTGAAGATATTGTTCAAATTTGGCATTTTTTGGATTTTTTTGTTGTGGAATGCATATTGGCATTTTACCTTTTCTTAGGAGTGTGAATGGTGATTTCCTGTTTTTAGGTTTGATTTCTTCCTTGTTGGACGGCCTTCATGATGTAGTAGTATGTTCTTGTTTCTATTGACGAATCATATGTTAGTGTTCATGTTCTTTTCAGAATTTACTTTGTGATTTCAGGACTGTTTGTAGATGGCTTTCATTTTTGTTTCAAGTATCTGATAATATTTTGATTTTTTTTTTCAAGATTTTTGAGATTGTGAACCTTGCAAATGAGCTTCTACCTCCACTTCCACAAGGGATCATTTCCCTTCCAGCTTGCTCAAATTTCTTTGTGAAAGGATCTTTTATGAGGAAGCCATCAACCAGCAGTTCCAGCAAGCCAGAAGACACAAATGGACATGCTCAGGATGCCTCAGCTCGTGAGAAACTACTTAATGATCAGCCAGAGCTCTTACAGCAATTTGGAATGGATCTTCTTCCTGTGCTGACACAGGTTATATTCACTTCATTCTTTGGTAACATGGTGTTCCCCAGGTCAATTTAGTAATTTTCGTTTTTCTGATTCTGTTATAAATCAGATCTACGGGTCCAGTGTGAATAGTTATGTTCGTCACAAATGTCTCTCCATAATTGGGAAACTTATGCACTTTAGCAGTTCATATATGATATCATCTTTGAATGCTGTCACCAACTTGTCAAGGTATTAATGTCACAACATTGTCTTGTCCCTATATTTTTAGTGCTAGTTGTTTTGGGCTTGTTGAAATATTGTGTTGTTTAAGAAATTTAAATTCTTTCCAGTTTTCTAGCTGGTGTTCTGGCATCAAAGGATGCACAAGTATTGGTTCCTGCCCTCCAAATTTCAGAGATTCTTATGGAAAAACTCCCAGAGACGTTCTCCAAGATGTTTGTAAGAGAAGGACTTGTTCATGCTGTAGATTCACTTATCGTAGGAGGCATGCCAGATTCCGCTTCGGCTCAAATGGAAACTACTGAGAAAGAAAGGGATTCAATGCCTGTAACTTCGTCATGTTCTAGGCGTTTGCGGCGTCGCAGTGGAAACTCTAATACAGACACCAATTATGCTGAAGAATCTAAGAATTCGGCTTCAGTTGGCATTGGTTCGGCTCCTAGTTCTTTGGGAATTCCAACTGTTACCAATCTTCGCGCAACTGTTAGTACTGCTGCCAAAGCTTTCAGAGATAAGTACTTCTCTTCTGATCCGGAGGCTACTGATGTGGGATTTTCTGATGATCTCTTGCATCTGAAGAATCTCTGTACTAAGCTGAATGCTGGTGTTGAAGATCAGAAGGCAAAAGTAAAGGGGAAGTCTAAGGTTTCTGGTTGCTGCTCCAATCTTTCTTCTGGCAAAGAGAATTTAGTTGGAATAATAATGGAGATGTTGACAGAACTAAGTAAAGGTGATGGTGTATCTACGTTTGAGTTTATAGGCAGTGGTGTTGTTGCTGCTCTACTGAACTATTTTTCTGGCGGATATTTTTTGAAGGAGAAAATTTCAGAAGCAAACCTGCCTAAGCTTAGACGGCTAGCACTCAGTAGATATAAATCATTTATTTCGCTTGCCCTGCCTACTGGTTTAAATGAAGATAGTAGAGCTCCAATGACCATTTTAGTTCTGAAGCTCCAAAATGCTTTGTCCTCATTGGAGCGATTTCAAGTTGTGCTAAGTCATTCCGCTAGGTCTTTGAGTGGAAATGCTCGCTTATCTTCTGGCTTAAGTGTACTTTCTCAACCGTTTAAGTTGCGTTTATGTAGAGCATCAGGGGAAAAATCTCTCCGTGATTATTCAAATACCATTGTGCTAATTGATCCTTTAGCAAGTTTAGCAGCTGTTGAAGATTTCCTTTGGCCTCGAGTTCAACGAGGTGAGTCTGGGCAGAAGCCACCAGCATCAGTGGGAAATTCTGAATCGGGGACAACACCCACCGGTGCTGGTGCTTCATCACCATCCTCCTCCACTCCTGCTCTGAACACTCAACGCCCTTGTATTAGATCTAGATCTGCTATGAGTATAGGTGACTCATCCAGAAAAGATGCATTGCAAGACAAAACTAGCAGTTCATCTAAAGGGAAGGGTAAATCTGTTTTGAAGTCTGCTCAGGAGGTTGCAAAAGGCCCTCAAACAAGAAATGCTACCCGTCAAAGAGCAGCTTTAGACAAAGATGCTCAAATGAAACCAGCAAATGGAGAATCTAGTTCTGAGGTATGATGTTTGTTAGCTTTATGTCGCACTTACCCTGGTTACTGTAACTTTGTCCCTTTAATAATTTTTTTACTGCCAACTCAATTGAATTATATCCCGCTTGATTTACTTAATTATCCTTATCTCATGCCCTGGACAGCTGAATTTTCTGTGTACTTGAGTTCTTTAGGATTGAAATATGAGGTGTCTGTAAGGAGATGCATTATACCTTTTTTGTCCATTTGCTTCATACCTTTTTTTGTTATGAAAGCAATTCACCTTTGCTAGAAGCTTTTTTCTGAGGAGTTTGTTATTCTCACTCATTCTCACAAGCAGGATGAAGAGCCTGACATGTCTCCTGTTGAAATTGATGAAGCACTTGTGATTGAAGATGATGATATTTCAGATGATGAAGATGATGACCATGAAGATGTATGTAATTTGATTGTCCGCATTCTACTGAATTCCTCTTAATCTTGAACTTCCAATTACAAATTTAAATGTGAATAACTGCTTTTTGTTTAACACACACAAAGTTTGGTAGGCTGCTCCACAATTTACCTCCTAATTTTTCACTTGTCACTATGACTTTGTTTATCACTCCTTGTTTATGTTAGGAAAGCTGTGATCATCTGCCAGTTAGACGTGTATGCTACAGGACTTCCTGGATGACTGTTGATTTTCATTCTTAGTATATTGTTTCCTCCTGTTCATGGAAAAGGGTTCTTGTAGAAGTAAGGTTGCATTTGAATGTGGGAATTTGACAGAGAATTTGTGAATTGCGTGTTTGCTTTTTTTTGTTGTTGTTGTTTTTATGTCTGATGTTTTGCTAGCTAAAAAATGTTTTGAGAAGTAAGATTATTTTTTCTAGAGTTTTTATCTGGTTTTCTGTTAAGATTTTTATGTGATTTGAAGAAGTAATTTGGAAATTTTTAATGCAATATTAAAGAAGGAATTTGGAACCATGAAATTCTGGATGGAAATTCTTCCTTGATAGGTGTCATTTTGAAAATCCAAAGCCAATATTTCAATCCATAAGTTTCTATCTCTATCTATATACTAGCATAAACCATTCAACATAATCATTGTTGTGCCCCATAGACACCCCAAACCATTGCCGTCCATCACCTCTAGTACAGCTGGTTGTGACCATAGTAGCAACTTATCTCATTGTGTTTGACCTGTATCGTAAGTGCATGTCTACAGCTTCGCCCACGGCTGACCTCTTCTTCAAGTACCCATGCATCGCCATGCACCTGTCTCTTATCTTTCTTAACCTCTGCAACGGATTGCTAATTGTAAGAAATTTTAGTCTAATTTATTTATTGATCATCACTTTGGGTTTGCACGTCACAGAGAGACAAAATTGATTCTGCAAAACTCTTGAAACAAAGTGATCTACTTTCAATTTTTCTTCCATGTCTCTCACAGTTTCGTACCTCTGTTAAACAAAGGGCATACTGCTAAGTCATTTATTTTCCATGCTGTACCACTTCCTAATTGTCCATCAAGAAAAACTTGATTTAGTCATGGCAATCCATGGAATGGAATGAAATATATGTTGATATTTAATATATATCTATATCAGACTCCTAATACCGATAATTCCTGATACCATGGAAATATACACGATATTTAGCTTATATATCGGTCGATATTTTCCAATTATGTTACGATTTACAAAACTTATCTTATTCGATATATCCAATACTGTATGTATTCTCCATTATGTTTGATACCATATTTTCATCCGGGGCATTTGATAGGTTCAGTCTATGGTCATTAGGCCTCCTAAAAAGATCTACCGAATGAATCTCCGTCAACATGAAGTAAATCACAACCTTAGCCATTGTTGAAAAACTACTGGAGTCAATGATTAATGACATTTGGATTGTGGTGTGAAAAAGGTGAGAAGAGAGTAACGTAGAATCTTGTAGTTATAAGTGGGGGCATTACAAAGTTGGAGAGGTGGAGATGCGGTAGACAATGCCCACCATTGTCTGACTGGTGTGTTCATGCATTATTACAGAGTAGTTGTAAAAATGAAGTTACCCATTGTTTATGACTCAATTAATCTGTCCAAACAAAAATAAAATTTAGAAAATTCTTGTTCCTATAATGTTGAGATTACTAATCCTGTTGCTATGAAACTTCCTTGTAAATACTCAATGACTTATCCAAAAGAATACAAATGAGTAATCATTTTCTCTTCAGAGATTAATCGTCCCCTACATGAACTGCTATGGTGAACAGTCATCTGACCTGTGTTGAAAGTGTTTAGTTGCATCTGCTTGGTTAGAACAACAATTAGTCCAAGCCATCTAGTCTAATATGTACATCTTTTCATGTAGTAAAATTATTATTTGGAAAATGTTGATAGCAAAATAGCCATTTTAATTTCTGTTTAAGGGCCTTTATTTTTCCAAGAAATGTAGGATAGAAAAGAAAAAAACTTGAGCACAGAGAATGTACAGTAGTGATTTGAAGTGCCATTGACTTGTATGTATTCACTCCTTGTTTCCTTTTATGCTATCCCCTCCCAGGTACTGAGAGACGATTCACTTCCTGGCTGCATGGCGGACAAGGTACATGATGTCAAACTGGGTGATGTGCCTGAGGAAAGTGCCTCTGCCGCAGCAAGCAGTGATAGTCAGACTAATCCTGCATCTGGCTCCGGCACTGGAGCTGTTGCAATTAGAGATTCGGATTCTACTGAATTTCGAAGTGGGAGTTCTTTGGGTTCAAGGGGTGCAATGTCATTTGCTGCTGCTGCCATGGCTGGGCTGGCATCTATTAATGGCAGAAGAATCAGGGGAAGCAGGAACCGTCATGGACATCTTGTTAATGGATCTAGTGATTCTCCCAGGTTGACATTTTCTGCTGGTGGTAAGCAGCTTAATCGAAACTTAACCATCTACCAGGCCATCCAGCAACAGCTTATTGTGGATGTGGATGATGATGAAAGATATACTAGCAGTGATTTTGTTGCTAGTGATGGAGGAAGGCTATGGGGTGATCTTTATACTATCAACTACCAACGGGCAGATAGCCAGACTGATAAGACTGCAACTGGAGGATCGAACTCCATTTCATCTTTGAAATCCACCAAGGCTGGTCCCTCCTCCGGTTCAAGTTCTGATGGTCCCATGCACGGGATGTCTCTTCTGGATAGCATGTTGCAAGGGGAGCTTCCTTGTGATTTGGAGAAAAGTAACCCAACTTATGACATACTAGCATTGCTGCGTATATTAGAGGGTTTGAATCAGCTTGCACCCCGTCTGAGATTCCAAGCAGTGTGTGACAAATTTTCTGAAGGTCTGATTTCAAGTCTTGATGAGTTGAGTACAAATGGGGTCAGGGTTCCTCCTGAGGAATTTGTCAACAGCAAGCTCACACCAAAATTGTCTCGACAAATACAGGATGCACTTGCATTGTGTAGTGGCAGTCTTCCTTCTTGGTGTCACCAGTTGATCAAAGCGTGCCCATTTTTGTTTCCTTTTGAAACTCGACAACAGTTTTTCTACTCCACTGCTTTTGGGTTGTCTCGTGCTCTATATCGGCTTCAGCAGCAGCAGGGAGCTGACAGTCAAGGGTCATTAAATGAAAGAGAAGTTAGGCTAGGGAGATTACAGCGCCAGAAGGTTCGTGTGTCAAGAACTCGCATTTTAGATTCTGCTGCAAAAGTCATGGAGATGTATTCTAGTCAGAAGGCTGTTCTTGAAGTGGAATATTTTGGTGAGGTGGGAACTGGATTGGGTCCTACCTTGGAGTTCTACACTATTTTAAGTCATGACCTGCAGAAAGCTGACTTAGGGATGTGGAGGACAAACTCATCAGATAGACATATGATGGAAATTGATGAGAAATTCAACACGGGTTCAGGGTTGAGTTCTGTTGCAAGTAATGGAAATGTGGTCGAAGCCCCTCTTGGATTGTTTCCTCGCCCGTGGCCTCCAAACTCTGATTGTTCTGAGGGTTCTTGTTTGTCTAAAGTTGTGGAATATTTCCGGCTGCTGGGACGGGTTGTAGCCAAAGCACTTCAAGATGGCCGGCTTTTGGACCTGCCTTTATCCATAACCTTCTATAAAATTGTGCTTGGTCATGTGAGTCAGTTGCTTAGTATTGTTTCAAGGACAATTACTCTAGGTCTTATAATTGTCTTCAGTTCAATGGCCATCTAGACAAAAACTGGACTTAATTTTTTTGGTTGCTTTTTTGCCTTTGCTCAGGCTCCCATGTTTTTGTGTTCTTCGCTTTTCAGGACAATCTTTTTAGCAGTATATATATGCCACCAACTTACTTTTTTGTTTTCATTTTTTTGAATTTTTTCTCTTTTGCTAAACTTCTGATCTTATCTGCTGCAGGAGCTTGATTTGCACGATATCCTTTCATTTGATCCTGATTTTGGGAAAATATTGCAAGAACTGCAAGCTCTAGTTTGCAAGAAGCAGTATTTAGAATCAGTTGGTGATGATAATTCTGGAGTAGTAGCTGAGTTATGTTTTCGTGGAACCCCAATTGAGGATCTTTGTTTGGATTTCACGCTTCCTGGCTACCAAGAATACATCTTGAAACCAGGAGAAGAAAACGTATAAGAACTATAGCATATTTTTGTTTGCAATTTCAGCATCCATCTTTATGCTTCTCCTTTATGAGGAATAGTTTTAGGTTTTCTGAATTATTCTCTACTTGTGAATTTCATAGGTAGACATACATAACTTGGAGGAGTATATATCATTGGTGGTTGATGCCACTGTGAAGACTGGTATTATGCGACAGGTGGAAGCTTTCAGGGCAGGGTTCAACCAGGTTAGTAGCTATTGTTTGTGCTGCTGCCTCTAATAATAGGATGATTTAAGATCTTTAAGCTTTCTTATTCCATGATCCAGTTCTCTGGCTTTTCTGTGATTATGTTTCTTGTCCTGATGCTCATTAGTGATATGCAGGTGAACTGCCTGTTAGGATTTGTTTTTACTAGTTAATTTAGAACCTTTTTTTCTTTTGAATGGATATAGGTTGATTTCAGCAACACCTTTCCCTTGGAATCCATAAAACCAGGGGAAAAAGGGTTTTCCTTTTCTATAGCCTAATTGTTGAAGGTCTCTACCAGTTTATATTTGTTTCTTTTCTGCTGGTATAAAGTGTTTCTGCCATCCTCCTTGTGGTTTTGTTGGTCAATTAAAATACTATTGTATGCCATTTCATGGATAATGCCAGTGTGGCAAGATGAACTAAAAGCTTCCATTCGCCTTTAAGAAAAATAAAGATGTAAGTGCTGAAAGTTAATCATCATAATTCTCTCACCTGTGCATACGCAGGGGCACACCCCATATCTTTCCATGCTTCTCAAACTGGAAACATGGCCTATTTTGATCTCTAGACTTCCTGTTGCTGATTTACAAAATCTTCTTCTGGTTTAGTATTGAGAGGTTTAATCTGTGTGTATCCAGGGTTAGCTAGCAGTGGCAAGATAATGGAAAACAATTCCATATCAATTTGGTATCCTGCTGCAGCTAATTGATCATTTATCCATGGACTCGCTACTCTTAGCAAAAATTTGCCCCTGAGCTGAGCACTATTAGAACTGTTTGCTTGCTCTATGCAATCTGGCTGGTGTTGTTAAATGGGCTGTGCCAACCCGGTACCGCCAATTTACATGACCAGCCATTCTTGGCACGGTACGAGATAAATGTCTTGATCTAGTATGCCATGTGCCCCAGCTGTGTTGGGTGGAGCGTGCCTACAGGCTGTGCGGTATTAGAGATGGCCCTAATATAAAAAAATAAAAATATATACAAAAAATAAAATTATACAAAGTATTATAAAAAATATATCATATTTTATATATTTTGTCAAATATTTTTAATATTATAATTTATAGAAGTACAAAAAATACATTAAATATTTTTAAATTTCACTTATATTTTCACCACTGTCACTTCTGGAGTCATCATCTTTACTAAAATTCAAAATGATTGGATGACGTGATCTTTTACGTCTGACCATTGAAAATGATACACATTTCTAAAGCCTTCAATGTCAAGGGTTCCTGTTGCTGATTTACAAAATCTTCTTCTGGTTTAGTATTGAGAGGTTTAATCTCTGTGTATCTAGGGTTAGCTAGCAGTGGCAAGATAATGGAAAACAATTACATATCAATTTGGTATCCTGCTGCAGCTAATTGATCATTTATCCATGGACTCGCTAGTCTTAGCAAAAATTTGCCCCTGCGCTAGCACTATTAGAACTGTTTGCTTGCTCTATGTAATCTGGCTGGTGTTGTTAAATGGGCTGTGCCAACCCGGTACCGGCCAATTTACATGACCAGCCGTTCTTGGCACGTCACGAGATAAATGTCTTGATCCAGTATGGCATGTGCCCTGCCTGTGTTAGGTGGAGTGTGCCTACAAGCTGTGCTGTATTAGAGATGACCCTAATATAAAAAATAAGAATATATACAAAAAGTAAAATTACACAAAATATTATGAAAAATATATCATATTTTATATATTTCGTTAAATTTTTTAATATTGTAATTTATAAAAGTACAAAAAATATATCTAATATTTTTAAATTTTTCTTATATTTATACTACTATTACTTTTAGAGTCATCATCTTTACTAAAATTTAAAATAATTGGATTAAATGATACTCATTTCTAAAGCCTTCAATGCCATCTTAGTTCTTTTTTTGTCAACTATTCGACCTTGGCGCTGAAAGTTGA
>JAOVVI020008266.1:0-14299 GCA_028571085.2 Nepenthes alata
CTTTGTGGCTGCGGGTAATCCAAATATTTGATATTTATTCACATATATTATATATATATTATTTTATGGGTTTCAAAAATATTATCAGACGTGATTTGAGATATGTATTCATATGTACAGTATATATGTTATCTTGTAAATACTCCAAATATTATGTTGTATGCGTTTATAAAGGAATTCATTAACTAGAAGCTCTAAAATTATGTTTGGCTCACGGTGGTAAGAATTTCTTACATGTTTTAAGTTTTATATTGATTTACACATATAATTGAAAGCATGTGAAGTCATGAACTCATAAGAAAATGATTATTTGTATCCGTATTAAGAATTATGAGTATTATACAAAATATTTGAAGGGAACTCCATAATTTGTTATGTCTAATGATTCATTCTTCAGGGAGTGAGAACTTCTGTAGAAGTTTCTGGTGGAACTTTACCCTAAGAATAAGTAAATAAGAATCTAGACTAAGGATTTATATTTCAGATTGGATAGTATTTCTTGACTTACCTTAAAATATTATAGTGATAGATCGAGAAATGCTTCTAGACCACAGGAGATGTTCTGGTAGTGTATCTGTTATCTAACCTTAGGTATTGGGCACCGTCTACCACGGGATGTTAAAATTAAAATTTGTGAGTAGCACTTTAGAATGTGTAGGTACAACACATTTCATTCATCGATCGGCTACCCCATTAGCTGGTAACGCCTACTGGTCCTGGTCCGTAAAGTAAAGAAATTCATGCATATTTTAGAACTTAAAGAAAGAATAAGTAAGACGAAAAAGATAGTTGTATTTCAAAAAGTATATTTAATCACACTTCATGATTTATGCATTTATATTATACTCTTATATCTTTTCTGTGACGACCTGAGTTTCAAAATACGATAATTAGGGTGAAATTGAATTAATAATGGTCAAAGA
Organism: Nepenthes alata; assembly: GCA_028571085.2. Lineage (NCBI taxonomy): Eukaryota > Viridiplantae > Streptophyta > Magnoliopsida > Caryophyllales > Nepenthaceae > Nepenthes > Nepenthes alata. The sequence goes on from JAOVVI020008266.1 coordinate 924, forward strand.
TTATGTTTGAAATGTGAAAAATTAAGTTCGGAAGTAGAAAGAGAAAGTTAGGCCCTATAAGGTACCAATTTTTAAAATATGATTAATATGGGTGGAGAGGTTTTAGATTTTCAAAATATGGTAATCGAGAGGTTATTAAGTTGAAACAAGGGAATTGTGGTCAAAAGGAACGGGAGGAACCGGATTGAAAGGCCCAAAGTTCCAAAATTGGTAAAATCAGGAATCAAAATTGTAAACTAAAAAATATTTTTACGTAAATAAGATTTTGAGTTTTAAATTATGATAATCATGGCCAATTAAAGGTATATAATCAAGATTAGGGTCCAAAGATGTGAAGAATTTGGTTAGAATGGTCAAAACAGGTCCCGGATGGCAAAAAAGCGAAACAGGCTTGCTGCAGGCTCGATGTGGGCCTGACCCACGCCCGAGTAGCCCTTGAGCGCCAACGGGGCACAAAAAATAGAACCTCCCACTCGAAATGCGCTCGAATAGTGCCCGAGGTGCAGCGTTGGAAGGGCGGTGTGCCCAAGTTGAGCTCGAGCACCGATCGAGCGCCCGACGAGATATAAAAAGTACTGAGCACGATTTCTTCAGCATTCGTCCAATTTCAACACAGAGAGGAGAAGGGGAAAAGAGGGAAAAGAGAAGGAGAGGAGGAATCTGCACGTTTTACTCCGATCCGGGTAAAAATAACGGCAAATCTAGCTCAGGCAAGTATACTTCGAATGTTATATACCGTTTTTACAATATTTTAATATCTCCATGTTATTGTTTATGCTTTGAATCTCTTGCTCATCGATATTTGACATGAATAATGTATGAATCTCATGACTTTTGGACTAAAGTTCATGTTTATGTATATATACTGTGATCGATAGCTCCGATTTTATGATTTGGCTCACGATTTGCCTCCGTTTCGTGTCCGGACCATATATCGTAAATCCTAGCTCGAAAATTGGGAGTTTTTGATTTAAATGCATGATCTTGTATAGGTATTGAAATTATAGTATCGATTTCATGAATAAACCTGTGTTTGGTGTCTGATTTAAGTCCGAAAGTTTTGTATCGAATCCTAGAACAAAAATTTGGGAAACTTTATTGAAAACTTGGAATTTTAATAATTTAAATGTAAAACCATTGCCCTGTAATGGTAATCGAATGATTTGTATTTGAAAACTCTGCATAGAACTGTATTATCGAACTATGAAAACCCTTCAGGAACTGTATTATCGAACTATGGAAACCTTTGAAATCGTCTGAAAGAGTAACTGGATGAAACTTGGACTTAGTCTTGAAATATGATGATTTTGATTATGAAATTTTGAACAAATGCATCAAATTAAGCTAATCAGTAAGAAGAATAGACCCAAAACTGTTAAACAGTTAGATAAGATTCATCGACATGCCTTAGAACGTTACGGTTACGGTAATCGATGATACTATCGAACTATCAAACTGAGAAATATACCATTGAACTATCGAACTATCGGCCTTTGATTATGTAGATTGAACACAATTTGTCATTGATTATTAGTCCCTCTGCTACTAGAGTATACTAGATGGGTCCCTAGAATATCGAGCATAGAACTTCTAAGAAATAAATGAGCCTTGGAATTGTCACATAGATTTCAGCACGTGTTTAAATAGAAATATGCTTCCTGTTTTCCGTTAATGCTTCTGTTCTTTTTATTATTGCAATTTTTGTTCTAATATAGTTATATTTTATAGAAAAGCATGAATTCTGATTTATTGAAACCTATTCATATGAATGCTCTGTTTTTTTGATATTATCATGGTATTTTATCTTATTGAATATATGTTTCGTATAAAAGCATTACGTTCTGTATGTTTTGGTACCTTATTGGGTTTCGCCTCACTGTTTACTGTTTTTTTCTCCAAATGAGACCGTAGAGTTAGTACCAGGTGAGAGAGAGTAAATCGAAAGTTTAGTCTGAAGACCTTTGGAGGCCTGAAGTATTTTGGAGACTTCAAAAAGAAACAGTTTTGAATGTAAATACTGGATTTTATATATGGGTCTAGTGTATATAAATTTCGCATAAGAAATGTATATCATGTGTGTGATGAAATAGAAATAATTGCTTCCGTAGGTTCGCATAAGAAATGTATATCATGTGTGTGATGAAATAGAAAATATTGCTTCCGTAGGTTTATAGTTGTTTCTGCTATTATGTATTCTGAATTTCTGTATAGGTCCTGGATGGCATATTGTATATGTTCCTAATTTAGTGGATAGGATTATATTAAAGCCATAGATGGATATGGCCTTATGATCCTGTGTATATGTGTTGTAAAAAAACTTGTATCTTTTGCATATTTGTGTGCTTGAACAGGTTATAATATGCAGGTTACATATTTAGATTTTCGTCTAATTTTAGATAAAACTCTATCAAAATTTTTGTAAAATTTGAGGTTTTAAATTTATGATTTCTATTTTGAACCTGTCTGACAGGGGATCCTGTGGAAATTAAGATTCGTTCTGTCACATTTTCTCTGCCTTATATTGCATATATCATTTCATTGTCTTTGATTTTATTATACTTGTTGAGCATTTAGCTCACATTTGATATTTTTTCTTCTTTAGATGAGTACGTGCCTCTGCCTGATGAGGTAGAGTAGAGCTTAAAAGTTGGTTAGGTTACAAATCTTAGAGGAAGAGTTTTGTGGACTTAGTTTTGTAGTTTTGTACCTTTCTCATGGAATATTTAGTTTATTGAGATGGATTTGTATATCGATGTATATGTATATGATTATGATGATGATGTACGTGTAGTCTAGTTTCTACTATATTTGATGGATGTAGATATTTTTACAGGTTTTTATGATTTATTTAGGTACCTAGTGACAACTTATCTAAGCTGACATCATAATTTGAATTATGATATCGGTGCCACTTATTTTGTTGTGGTTTTTAGATCCAGTATTGTGATATTGTGGCTATATTTTATGCTTTATAGGGATTTTGTTCAAGGTTGTATTTGGCCGACGTCCGTATTATAGCCAAATCTCTACCAAATTTTTGATTAAAAATATAGTACGTCACACCTTAGGTGATGATGAAGACCAAGAAATAAACAAAATTAGGCAACAAAACCAAAAGCGTTATACTTCTAATCCATAAAAGAATTATTATCTAAAATCGACTCCACCTAATATTCAATATGAAGAATGAGGTCAATATCAAACACAACAATTTATTAGAGAAGGTATCTATGAGTGGAATATAGATGGTAAGTCTGAATATGTGATTACCAGTATGCTCCTTAATATGGGCATAGCCTTTACCATTTGTCAAGTACAACAAATAACAGAACATTAAGCTTGTAAATTTATTGTTATCGTATTTATTGGAATCCTTAAATTCTAGTGGGATAATTCCTTAACACTAGAACAAAAAGAATATATTTTAAATCATACAAAAACTATTCAAGCTGAAGACTCTGATGGTAATATTCAAATCATTCAAAGACAAAATGTTGTAGAAATTCTAATAGTCATCATTAGCTAAACTTTCATCAGCAATGCCGAAGAAGAAATTATGAACTCAAAATTAGTCTTGTCCAACCTTAGGTGCCCTACATCTTAAGATTTTAGGTGGCATAAAGACTTATTTTAACTCATATTTTCAGACGAAAAGACTACAATGAGCCTTACTGGTTTGTTGCTGGTTTATCGACCTTATTTGCCAAATGGGTCCTCACCAAGATCACTGATCTTGTCGGAGGAAAAGCTATTCCATAGGGACAAATGACCTTTGGTTAATTTATTGCCTTTATTAAAAAAGAAGGATTGCAACTTTATCAAGAATGTAAAAAATAATCTAAATTTTATAAGGATAATAAATAATTTAAAGCTCAATTAGGAGCTTTTTGACATCAATATAGGTTAGAAAACATCAGAGTACCATCTAGAATAAAACCAAAATACAACGAAAAACCCCATAAACCAAGTAATACGTATCCTCAATCTAATAAGAAGAAATATCGCAAAAAATCGACTTAACCAAATAATCAAGAGAATATAACCTCCCATCAACCATAAAAAATCATATGTTAGAAATGTAAAAGACCAGAATATAAGTCTAACCAATGCAAACTGAAAAGAAAAATATATGAATTATTTAAAGATGATGAACAAATGTGTCACAATTTAATATCATTATTATTAAGCTATTAGGAGGAACCTAAATATCTATCTAATAATGAAGACAATGAACTATATGAAATCCAAGAAAATAGGTAATTTCTCCTCTTACTCTAACTTTGAACAAGGAGAGGAAGAAGTCGCTTAATTATAACACTTTTGTTACTGTAAATTACAAATAAATATGTTGCAAACAAAAGATGAAAAATAATTTCTTATAAAAAGTTATAAACAAAATTGATGATCTAAAAAACAAATGGCAATATTATTTAAAATTAAAAAATATACTAACTCAGAAACAAAAATATAAAAATCCTAAATTATTTAGTTTAACAAAAGTATTTGAAAAGTACCCATCACAATCATTATTCCAACAAGTAACCACTGAGGATTTACAAAATAAAATTAAATAATTAAAAGCTAAAATAAAAGATTTAAGAAATCAATTACAAGAATAAAAGATTACTGAATTACAATTAGAGACAAGAATGTTACTACTTGAATCAAAAATTATCACACTATCATCAACAGTTAGACCACCCAGTCAACCCATAATTCAGGCAAGTCGAACTACAAAAATCTATGGTCAAGAACAATATCTCTACTTAATAATAAGAATAAATTTTTAAGAATGATACCGTCAAATTATACTAGTTATCAATAATGAATTCCACCTTAAGTTAATAGCTTTACTAGACAATGGAGCCAATCAAAATTGTATATAAGAAGGTTTAATACCAACTAAATATTATAAAAAAATTACTCAAAAATTACATATAACTAGTAGATCTAGATTTAATATCAATTATAAACTAAAAGATGCAACCATTTGTAATCAAAGGTATTGTTTTTGATAAACTTTTATCTTAATCAAAGATCTCCAAGAAGATACTTATTTAAGTACCCATTTCTTTATCAAAATATATCTCTTTACTGCCTCTACTGAAGGAATCTCTACTCAAGTCATACAAGAAAATATTCTCTTTTATTTTACCTATCCTGTAAAACAAAGAAAAATACAATAATTACAGACAGCATCCATCTATGGACAAAGTAATTCTATCACCAAAAAGGAAAAACAAATACAATACTAACAAAAAGAGATACAAACAACAAACATGGAACAATGATTAACAAATCCTTTAATACAAACAAAATTAAGATTTACAGCACACATTTAAAATTGAAGTATGATTAAACCTACTCAATGCCTTCTGAAATCGTAAACAATACTAAGAGGAATTATCTTATGAAAAGGATTTCCATAAATCTCAAATTCTAACAAATGCTAAGCCTATTCAAAAGAATTAGGTATTATTAGAATACTATAAAAAATTTTAAATTTATTAAACAAAAAATTAATCAGACCTTTAAAATCACACTAAAATTTCTTTGCCTTTTTTGTCATGAAGAAAGCAGAAATAGAAAGAGAAGTTTCAAAATTAGTTGTTAATTACAACCCCTTAAATAAAACTCTTCAGTGGATTAGATATTCGATATCAAACAGACGAGATTTATTCAATAAGTTACATTGTGACAGACCGTATTTTTTTGCCAAAAATTCGGTAGAGTTCCATCTATAATACGGTTATTTACCAATACAAAACCTGTACAATCTCCTATATAAAATAAAATACATCCAATAATCCCAACAACTGACATCATTCAACAACACAATAAATCACACAGGATCCAATTGCCATATATAATTTGTGGCTCCAATGCTGTGTATCTGAACACAACATCGGATAAAGAGAGATGCCACTAGGTACCTGTTATAAACCATAATAACCTGTGGAAGCATACGTAAATCCAAACGACAACAGAAACTAGACTATCTAATAATCAGATATATGTACAATATACATTAAGATTTTGAAAGAAATATAAATATATATACAATTTCCCATAACATAAATAAAATTACAATTTCTAAGTCTTCAACATGATTTTTTAAATCTAAACCTAGACCACTTCAAATTTTTACACTATCCCATTGGGCATATCAGACCTGTGCTAAATTGGAGATAATGAGAAGTAACAGAAAACTAATAGCTCAACAAGTGCACTATAATCAAGACGGTAAACAATATAAGCAGAGTAATGTAAAAGTGAGATATACGAGTATAACGAGGATGCATAAGTATAAGACATGATCAAATATACTTTTTAGAATATAATTAAATTTTCACGTTTTATCCTTCTTTCGGGATATAGATCATGCATAATTACTTCTATTTGTGAACCAGAGTCAGTAGGCCGTACTAGCTAATGATGTAGGAGGACAAGGAGAGGATTATGATACTCTATATAATCTAAGGTCGTGAGCTCTTATTATCGACCCAGAGAAGGAGCCATCCATATAATTCCTGTAGACAGGCCGAACACCATGTGGCATAGCGGCATACTTATCACCCGGTATACAGAGCCAATAAAACCCTAGCATAATCTCCCGCAGTCCAGAGGCAGTCCTCATCCTTTCACAGTAATATCTTAAGATTTTTTAATTGTATTATCCGCTACAATACATGGTCAGGATAATCCTTGAATCTCTACTATAATACTAATGGCAAGCTAAGGGGTATTACCTCCGTAACACAAATCTGTGGTCGTAGTTTCATGATTTCTTATTCATTTAAGGGAATGTCTACCAAACTTTCACAATTTTCTCCATCTGGGAGAATAATTCGATCATATAACAAATTATGAATTTTTCTCTCAATACTTGTATGATTTTTATCTTCCTTTCAGATAGAAGTCTTCTTATGACTCGTTTGGCATATACGGATATTATAAACATATGGAAGAATAGAGATTCTTACCATCGAGAGGCAATTATAACTTTAGAGGCCTCCGTATCACATTTACTTCACAATTGATTAATGAACATAATTTCGGAATAACAATTAAACATATGCAAATGTATATGTAATTTAATTAACAATTAGACAATGCATAATTTATGTAAAATTTACCGAATGGGCTCTGATGAATAGTAACCGCACATGAACAGTGTCCAGTTGTGTATATCGACGGTTCTCAAAAATTTGGATATCCAAAGGGTAATTACCAAATTCAAGTGATGGGTAATCATAATCTCAATTTGATTTATACATAAAACTCAAAATATATGTTTAAATAAGGTCGGGGCACGAGTTTAGGGTTTTACGAACAAAAATTCACATAAAACTATCAAATTGAGTATCCAATTGATAAATTAACTTATATAGGATATAGGTAATGATACTAGTCCCAATTTATGCAAAAGTCCTAAAAATTTGTGGGTAAAAGGGGTCTGGCACGGATGAACAGTAACAGTGGGGTTAGAGTTTAGAGAATTTCTCTGAAGACTGTGCAAAACTCATTAATTGGATATGAAATTAATATATATACATGCATACATCATGGATAAAATGAAGTATAAATTTAATCAGATATCGAAATATGAATACCCAATGAAAATGGAATAAAAGTGTAAGAAAATAAAATAGGAGGGTATGAATGCATTTATCTCGACCCGTTCTACGATTTTTTCAACTAACTCAAAATCCGAATCAAACTCAAAAGCTTTCGTTTCCCCATTTCTCTCTCTTCTCCCTCCCCCTCTCTCTACCCGAAGCCTCTGTTTCTTTTTTTTTCGTAAAAGCCCTTGTGAGTTGCCCCCTTTCCCCTATTATTATTATTATTATTATTATTATTATTATTATTATTATTATTATTATTAATTCATTTTTCTTTTTAATCCTAAAACTCAAATTAATACTCAAACGATCGAACGAGTACACATCGGACGCCGGCTCAACAAATTCAAATATCATTCAATAATTTATTATTATTAAATTAATTTTTATCGAACCAAAATTACCAAAAATAATAAATAAACCTAATTAAATTAAATAAAAATTTAAAATATTACATCATGATGTGAATGTATTTTCAAATTTTGATATAAAATTAGGATTTTGATAAATCTAAATCAAATATCAAGATAGGTATAAAATAGCATTCACAGTTTCCTTTGGATATTATAAATGGAATGTATCATTTTTTGGACTAAAAAAATAAACCACCTGAGTTTTAAGATATTATGAATCAAATATTCAACTCTTATACCAAATCTATAATAGTTTATATTGATAATGTTTTAATATTTTCTAAAATAATTTATCAAAATTTCAAACACTTACATCAATTTTTAAATATTATCAAACAAAATAGCTTAGCAGTTTTGTCACCAAAAATAAAATTATTTCAAACTAAAGTAAGATTTTGAGGCTTTAATAACTATCAACATATAATTACACCAATCCGAAGATTCATAGAATTTGCTTCTAAGTTTTTAAATGAAATTAAAGATAAGAATCAACTACAAATGTTCTTAGAATGCCTTAATTATATTTTAGATTTTATCCCCAAATTTAGGCAAATTATTTGACTTTTATACCAAAGGTTCCAGAAGAATCTTTCTGCCTAGACGGAGGAACATATCCAATAGTTAAGAGTCTCAAACAACAAGTTTGACATTTACCTAGTTTAGGTATATCACAACCAAACCCATTCTTTATAATTGAAACTGATGCTTCTAGCATAGGATATAGAGACATCCTTAAGCAAAAATTGGAACATAGCAATCATACATAAATAATATATTTTCATTCAAGTCTCTAGCTTGGACCTCAAAAAAATTATTTAATAATTAAAAAATAAATTTTATTTTTTATTTTATGCATATCAAAATTTTAGAAAGATATGTATAATAAATATTCTCTTTTGTGCATAAATTGTAAAGTAGTAAAAGATATTTTATTAAAAGATATTAAAAATCTAATTTCTAAACAGATTTTTACCAAATGGCAAGCGATTTTATCAATTTTTGACTTTAATATTAAATTTATTAAAATATTTTCAAATTCTTTGCCTAATTTCTTATTAACAAGAGAATTTTTACATGATCATTATGCCACTTAAAACAACCTCTCACAAAGTAAAAACTATTCAACCTCCTACTCCAGCCAAATAATCTGTCAAAGATTATGCCATACCTAAGCCACATAAACTCCCATTATCAAACCAATATTCCACCCTAGTTGATTATCCACCACTTACCATCAAAGATGCTATCCAGCCAACATCTTCCTTCCTCTTCCTCAAGACCTATGGAAACCTGTAACAACTATATCACCAAACCTTTAAAACACCACGTAGCGATGATAGCCTAATACCAATAGCCTCTACTCAAAGATATACTAGTTATCACTAGAAGAATGTTCCATGACAATTACATATTCAACACAGCTGATACCTTAAAGACCCAACTATTTTATGAGCTTATCTTGATTGATTTTTGCACTATTAAACTCAAACACCATTATAACCCACAAGATAAGTCAATTGTTTATTCAATTTGTAAAATTATTTGAGTTAGACAACCCTAAGAGATTGCTCTCAATCATTGGGATACTAAACTATTTTCTACGATATTATAAGCTTATCTTGATTGATTTTGGCTCAATTGAACTCAAACACCATTGTAACCCACAAGATAATTCAATTGTTTATTCAATTTATAAAATTATTTGAGTTAGACAACCCTAGGAAATTGGCCTCAATCATTGGAATACTAAACTATTTTTTTTTACTATAAATTCAATGGCTATAATTACTAGGATTACAAAGGTATCTGATATAATACATTTTATCTTAGATCATACAATTATTTTTGGTTTATACAGTTTGACAAATCCTTTCCTAAATAATTTTTTCCATTGGTTTATTGAATGGCGACTTTATTTTGGCCCTATTCTAGCCATTTATCTACCAAATAGTCAAACGTCATGTCTTTATTATGAAAAAGTAGCCACTAATCAATTTTTCTATCATAAAAAAATTAGCTTTCTCGTTGATTACAAAATCCCATAGATAATGGCATTGGCTTGCACCTGTCAGCAACATTATAAAGGTACCCAATTATCAATTGTTTATGAATTTTGGGTTAAGTAGTGGGATAAATTTAACCACTTCTGAATTACTCCGGCCCTAAATCTAACTTTCAACAACTCAAAACTGTTAAACAAACCCTCAAGAGGTTTCTAGATCCCTTCCTCCTTTATTGACACCACTGGCGACAACTACTCAACCAGCGGTTGCTCCGGCTCAAACTATTCCATGTACTCCACCGACAGCTCTACTTGCATCTTAAAAGACTTTTTTGTTGAGTCCATTAGTATCCTCAAAGAAATCTTCTAGGAAGGCCAGAATAGCCAACTCGGTGAATTTTTACTTCAGATACAGTCCACTATGAAAAAATGGGCCGATCTAGTTGATAAAGATTCATCAGGCTCATCTACTCAACCGCCTTCCCAACTCGTCAGCCCATCAACCTCTGATCCATATAGAAGCCCGATTGCTTAAGACCCATTTGACTCCGAGTATTGTAAAAGAAAAAAAAAACTAACATCTTATTATTGTGCAGGTCTCTCCTCCTCCTTCAAATATTTTTCTCTTCATATTCAAGAAGTTGTTCTGACTCCACCTATGCAAGATCATCCAAAAGATCAATGGTTCGAGTTTATTAACAAAAAACATCAGCAATATCCATGCATGGCGTGTCTCAATTTGACCAACAAACAGTAACAAATATCAACATCATTAACTTTTGACTAGTAAGAGTAAAACATTATCAACAGTAAAAGCACCCAACGGTATAAAGCAGATGCTTGACTCGTGTATGGACGGGTAGAAAGACGTTCACGTGAACTCAGCTACTTATAAATACCCACCTACTCACCTAACAAATAGACATACGAGATTGTTTTAGCAACAATGGTCTAGATTGACTTCAGAGTATTATAAAAAGAGCCCCAAGTCTCAGCAAAAGGCATCGCCAATTTTCAAGAAATATCCTAGCCCGTGTACTTAAAATCCTTCTATCCTAATTTATCCCTGTTCATCAAAATTTTCTTGTATTACAAATATTGTAATCATTTCAATATTAATCAAAGTTTGGAGGTGTCTCTATGTTGTGGTATAATACTTCTTCTTCTCTCTTTCTACTACTCATTGTCATATTATTAGTGTTATATTATTATTGAATTATTAATCCTATGTATGCTTGGTATTAGAGCCCATCGATGTAAAATAAAAAATTTTAACTTTTTTTTTGTTTTTAATTTCTTTTGCCTAAATATAAGTGGTCCTACACTTAAAAAGTTTAAATTCTTCATGAACCTAATCTTTTTTCCTCTCTTATTTTGGGGGGGGGGGGGGATTTAGATCTTGAACCTAATCACCGGTAAAAATACTCTAATGCTACCCAACAACAGCTAAGAACCTCTAGCTGCTCAATACAAACAACTAAAGTATTTAGTGTGTTGCTCATATAAGCTTAACTCCAACCATTCAGCTCATTTCGTAACTTTATAACACAGTTTCACACACACACCTTTCTCAAATTCCATAAGGATTTCCTTACTATATGAATGCCCAACAAGCACGAACTTCCAAAACATGGCATATAAATATCCAAACCTATTCAATGGTTCCTAAGCATTGCCAAACTTGGGGTTGAACTTACAAAAGGTATTTGGATCGTTTTGACATAATAATCCGAGGAAGCTAACAAACACACGGTTTCTCACAATCCTGATCGCAGTCATAATAATGAGAAAACAAGGTCTAACTAATAAAGTAAGATAATATTGTATAATATTCTTGATATTTTGAATTATAAATGCAGTCATGATTTTTGTGCCCGATAAATTATGGTGATTTATTTATCACGATTTAAGTATTATTTTATTTATGTGGGCTTAAAATTTTATAATTGGACCTGGACCAAAGGAGAATATGGATACATTCTAGCTTTAAATTTATGCAGTGTGAAAACTCTAAATGTGGGTTTGGAGTACACGACAAGGAGGGTTAATTTGGTAAACTGCTCATCAACAAATAAACAAGTGTGATATTAATTAATAGAATACCATGGTTGGATATGAAAATAGAGGATGACGGTAGAATGCAACACACAGGAGCATAGTTGGACGCAGATAAGGAAGAGCAGCTGAATCCTGGTTGAGAGGGGAGAACGGTTGATAACTGGAATTGAAAAGTAAGGGCTGATGGAGTACTTTGAAAAGGGGAAGGGGGTCGCTACAAATGGGGAACCGAGAGGGAGACAGTGTTGGGAATTCGGCCAGGATAGTCGCAACCGGTGCAGCGGAACAAACCAAAACCCTTGTCAGCCATCAGTCACCAAAATTGTAAGCATAAGGAATATAATAATATACAATAATTTTTAACGTAGAAAACTTTTTCCAACTAATGGAGAAACCAAAAGACAAACTTTAAAAGATTCCATTATGTAAAATTAGTTATACAAACTCCCAAAATAGAATACTAGCAATCGACTGATTTGAGACAGAGTAAAAGGATCTCATCACTATTTTTTCTTTTCTCTCCTAGTCAGCATTATCTGCTCTCTGATTTTACAAATATTTTTCATCGTCTCTCGTCTGTGTTAACCCTAAAATGTTTCACACACTTTATAATAACATCTAGTCCAAAGCGTGTTTCCCATGCTCCTAAAACCGCAATTTTTGTATTTTTACAACCCTAAAAATACATTTTTTACGCTTTTACAATGTGGGCAATGGGAAAAAACAAACTGCCATCTTTCAGTATAAGCAGTCCCAATCCAATCGTCCCTCTGACTCAACAGTCTGATCATCCCTCTGACTCAACAGTCTGGTCGTCCCTCTAACTCAGTAGTCCGATTAGCTCTCGAACTAGGCAGTCCGGTCATCCTTCAACCTCTGGGTCTAATCGTCCATGTAGATCAATCTCTGACCGCCCATCATCCTTTCCGCCCGATCTCCTTTCGGACTCAATTCTAATCTGGCCACCCCTCGGCTCAACAATCCTAGTGCCCTTTAGCCATTTTGCCGCACACATGAATACTCTGATCCTCACACGAACCCCGCGCAATCTTCCTATAATATCCCAAATTTTTATTTGGATTAATATAATATTAATTGTGATTTCAGGTTATTTGGGTATAACAAAAATTAATTTAATATTATAAAATTTAGAATGATATTTGGATAGGTGTTGGGCTGACACCTGAGGTGTATCAATACTGTCTCTCAAATATTGATTTGGGTTTTAGAATATACGAAAAAGAGTACATATATATATATATATATATATATATATAAGAA
>JAOVVI020008267.1:0-12271 GCA_028571085.2 Nepenthes alata
TAGTGTTTGTTTCGGGTTGTTCGATGATTGGTCATTGGTTGTTAGATTATGATTCATGATTTATGTTCGCAGATTTGTGTACTCCAATCATGTTTTTGGATATGTGTCATTCTTTACGTAGAGTTTGACATTATAATTTGGTCGGTGTCGGAGCCATATGAGATGTGTTATATTTTTGGTCTTGTGCATGATTTTAAATTTTTTATATTGTGGTCGGTCAAGATATTAACGTGAGGTAATTTAATTAATTAATAATCAACTAAGCATTAATTACGGGTTTGAGATTTCCGATGTGACAGTCAGTCCACCCAAGAGTCTTAATAGTAGCCTATGGCTCAGTCCATGGGGAAAATTCGTAGCTTAACATTCGATATTTATCTCTAATCAATGAGGTTAAACTTTTCCCTAGTTTTTATCTTATTATTTTTATATTTTTGTACATGATTATTGATATTTAGTCTTCCTTTTTCAATTGTTATTGTTTATTCCCGTTCATTTTGAATATTATTACTCTAATGCTTATCTTAGTCAAGATTTTAAAGTAAAAATATAAAAAATGTGCATATATGTTAATTTACCATATTTTTATCGTAAGATTTGTCAAAAACTCCCGTTTATTTGCTTGTATCTCAAATATGTATATTATGGAAACTTTCTCTTCATGTTTAGAGCCCTAAAAATAATTTTTACAAATTTGTGTTTTAAGTTTATGAATTTTAAATTATTCCATATTATTTATGTATGCTCAAAATATATTATATATTTAATTTTATATAGCATATTTCTCATTGTATTGAATTTTTTTTGATATTTTATCTTATCTATATTATTAATAAATTTTTATCATTAAGAAATTTATTATGGTAAAATGTATAACCTTTATAAAAAAGAATTATGGAAAAAATTCTACAATTATATTAATAAATTATAAATTATTCTCCAAAAGATAAAAAACCAAGAATGTATGAAATTGAATGCAGAATTTTCTATGAAATTAAGAAATTGGACTAAGGAATGTTCGCTAGATAATATATTTTGACATACCTTAATATATTATAGTTGGAGATCGTTGTCTGTTATAAAATTTGCTTGCAGTATATGGCCACGTCTATACGGTATATAAATATAGACGGACCGCCTCTGGGTCGAGAATAGGAGGAGAAGGTTTTTTATTGTTAGAAGTAAACACAATACAGGCTTCAATCGACCGTTCAATTAGCCAGTAAGGCCTATTGGCCTTGATTTCCATAGAAAAGTAAGTTTTTAGCATGATTTGATAAGTAAGATAATGAAAGAACAATGCAAAGAATTTAAAATGTATTTTAAAAGTATTTTCTGGTTATATTTTTGATTATCCATTTATTCCCATATCTTCTGATATGTACTATTATATTTTAAGTATAAAGTATACATGTTCTTTGCTATATATGTGCCTTCTGAGCATTTGGCTTATTTCCTTGCTATTATTGCTAACCCTTTAGATGATTTGCATGAGTTTATACCCAATGAGTAAGAGTGAAGATCAATGCTTAGTTTTATATCTTGTGGATACTCTAGGATGTATTTAGGCATCGTCTTTTGTATTTCTGATATGTTAGCTATTCATGAATCTGTTGTGGAGTTTGGATGTACGTATTATTATGTAATTAGAAAGATTGATGTATATTTTGGTTGAATCCTAGTATATCTAGATTATGAAAATGCTTTCACAGGTTTGAAGTTATTTGCAGGCATCTTCCCGATTTAGATCCGGCAAGATAATATGTTTTGATTTGTTGTTGGAGCCACGATGTCATGGCATTATATCGTGAATCCTATGTATGTTGATATATATTTATTAGATCATATCTAGCAGTTAATTAATTATAAGAATTAAGTTAATAATGAATTTGGGAGTTGTATGGTCACAATGTCCATGAATTTTTGAGAGATTAGCCCCCGGCAACGACTAATATATGGATCCCTGACTAGTTTATAAATTGTCCTAAGGAGGACAAAGTCAAAATTTTGGCCTACCAATTGGATGGCGAGGTTGACCATTGGTAAAAAATAAAGAAGGAATTTCGAGTTTGGAAAAATATCACTAACTAATAAAAAGACTTGAGATGAATATTTGTCAAATTATATGACCCAAAATACTACATCCAAAAGTGATTTTAAATATTAACTATATATAACCTCAAATATACGTAAGAATGACCATCTCAGCTAAAATAAGAGTAATATATAATTGCAATCCAATTGAATTGTTGAAGACTAACCAATAAAAATTCAAATGCGGGCATTATATATCACCATAATCTTAAAATAATAGAATCTGAAGAAGTTATAACTTATATTAACTATTGTTCTGATTAACATAATGTAAGACTGATATCTGAAATCTTAAAAGTACTTTCAAATAGCCATCTTTTTAATCTAATTACATGTATTACCTAAGCCCTCTAATTTGAAATATTAGTAAAAATCAAAGTAAGAATGAGTTAATTGTTTAATAAGATATAATTTTTATAATTGAACATATATGTTTATAAAAAAATGTATAAGAATATGGAATGATTGAATTCAAAAAATAATAACATAATTTCATAAACATGTTATGCATAGTTTGAAATTGATGATCAATTTTCTTATTTAAACTCTGTGACATCTAGATTTTGCTTAAATAATGCTAAAACTTATAGACTAATAATCAGTTGTCACCTCATTGATAAATGGACAAATATCGAAACTTAAGTTGTATATACTTTCATATAATCAAATGCCATATGCTATAATTTAGAACTCATAAGTGAGCATTTATATAAAACACAACTTTCAACTAGTGAATGATACATTCAAACCATAATTTTTACTATAATATATTAGAATATATTATAATATATTCTATCAAATTTTTACAATAGTATATACTTAACCAAATAGAAAACTTTACTCAATTATAAATATATATTTCTGTTGGGTCTCAATATTAGGGCCCATAAAACACGACCAAAAGAAGAGGCCCAAAGACGTGTCCACGGACCAAGAAAGCAGGCTAGCCCAAGAAGAGGCAAAAGTTCAAGGGGACCATTTAGCCAACAGGAGCTCCAGGACGCCACGAGGGGCTGACGTTATCAAGGAAACCCAAGAAACGTCCGAGATCCCTAGCCCAACAAATCCGAGGACTATGAAAAGGACCAGAGGACCTTTCAACGGATGAGGCCAGTCTTGACGTCCCCGCACAAGAAGCCAAAATGGCCAAGTATTTCAACTCAGATGGTACATTCTGACCAAGAGGCCCGAGGACCCCAGACGTTCCTTCAGGCCCTAGGTTAATCCGAGAGGTCAGCATAACCCGAGGACTCTCCACAAGGAACCAAAGATCCTTCAAGTCATTAAGAAAGTAGTTAATGTCCGAGAGCTGTCTCCTTCAACGAGTCCGCAAACTCACAAAGGGACAAGACACGCAACTTAAGGACGAGGACCACTTCGCACACGGCCGCGAGCGCCAACTAAGCAACTTTGCTATTATCGAGGAGCATGCAGCCACTGCAAGACGCCGCCTTCACAGCGCATGATGATGCTCAAAGCATGCCTAGTCACTTCAAGACTGACACCTAGAGTTTACACGCCTGACACGATAAGACCCTATCAGCGGCGCCAGCAGCTCTGCTCCTTGCACACACCAACATGCCTGCCATGGCCAGCAGGGCAGGCGGACAGCTTCCCCACGTTCCTGGCACAGCCGACAGAATAGTTGTACAGCCTCCCAGCCACACGTAGGCTGTCACGTGTCCCTTCCCCAACGGCACATTTTTTTCTATAAATACCTACCAAAGCCACTGAGGAAGGGGATTTTTTTCCTTTGCAGACAAGAAGGAAAAGGCTCTCAAGCTTTAAAAGGAGAGAGCTTTCAAGGGAGAGAGGCTAGGAAGAGAAAGGAAAGATACTCCCACAAAACTTGTATTTTGTAACACTTCCACCCATAGTGAAGCATTTTCAAAGGCCCAGAATCTCGTAATTTTTCCTCCTTATTCAAGGGGAGGTTTTCCACGTAAATATCAGTGTTCTCCTCTCCCTCTCTACATTTTTACACCCCTAACATTTGTGTTGCACCAGACCCCGAAATCCAGAATGCAACAATTTTATATTTTTTTATATCAGAAAAAATAGCCTTATCATTAATTTATTTCAAGTATTTCTCCATGTTTTCTTCAAATTGATGATATGTAGAAATACATATAAATGCAGGAATATTTTGCATGAATTTTGTTAAAATATGTAGGAAATATATTGTAAAATTTACACCATACAAAAGTTACAATCTTAGGAAGTAGTAGTAATTCAATAAATTTAGCATAATTTAATCATTTTATTCAAGTATAAGACTTACACAAACATATATTTGAAAATTAGAGATATGTGCAAGTATTTAAACATGATTTGAAAACAATTATAAATATTATTGTAAAAAAATCAGCTTTTAAATATAATATATATGATTTGATGGTATGCATTTTATAAAAATTATATAAGATAAGAATGGGAGTGCATGCATGTAAAATAGATATATTATATATATGAAATTATAATATGCATAATTATTTAGAATAAATGCATATAGAGATTAGAAAGATCAATAATAAGAGAAAGTGAATTTGGATGTGCTTGCCTTATATTTTAAATTATTCAAAATTTCTTAAATCTCACTTGGATCATCCTTTGCTAGTATTTTCTCTCTCATTCTATGTTCCTCTCTCTTCTCTTTGGAATTCGTAGTAAAATGACTAAATTTGACCAAAGGGAGCATTTTATAGAAAATTAGCATATGTGTGCCTATTAGGTACGAGACAAGTGCCAAGATAGAAACCGTACACATGTATGAGTATTTATTAGGCATGTATCAGGCGCATATTTTTTTGCCTTAATACGCACGTGTATATCACTAGTATATATCAAGCATAACCAATCTGTTTAAAATATGTATGAACATCCTAGAAGTATTCTTCAAGCGGTCATTATCTAAAATATGCTAGTGTGTGTCAGACGCCGGTCAGTTATTACTTATTTTAATGTGATCCAGTCAAAACATTAACTTTGACCTAAAAATTATCTGACATCGATATTTTTATTAATTTAACTAAATTAATTATTATTAAAAATTATGATCCGAGATCTATACTTGAAAATAATGGACGAGATAAGAAGAGTGAGGAAATTCCTTTAAGGCTCGGAGAATACAGTTAGGAGGTAGTTCATGCCATTGCGATTGAAGACGCATGGAAAGATGGTCGAACAGATCTTACTCTTTGAGTAAGAGCTAGAGAGGGCCTAAGTCTTTGAGAAGAATAATGTAAACCAAGGATGCCATAGTTCATGTTTAGAAGGATCCTATAAGAGTTCTAATTTGCATGAGAGGGAACGAGAAAGAATACAGAGATTCAAGGAACACCAGGAAAGAAGCAACAATTCAAGGTGGTGTGTGACCATTGTGGTAAATATCATAGAGGACGACTGTGTTACAGGCAGATTAGAGTTTATTTTAACTGTGACTAATTCGATGACTTGATAAAAGAATGCTCTCATCCATTAAGGCAAACCAATATGAAGCCAAGTGCTTCAGGGTGGCCTTTTCTGATGATGGCTGAGGTTGTGGATTTGTTTCTTTTGGGGATAGAAGATAAACTCTTGATTTTTTACACTACTACTCATATGTTATTGAATTTGGGTCTACACATTAGTGTTTTCTAAGATTGTATGTTATTTGCATTGGCCACTTAGGAACATGGATTATATTTTAGTGGGCATCTACATCTATTTGTATGTTATCAATAACCAATATTGTATATCTTGGGTATGTAGTTTAGGTATATAAGTTTGAGTTGGTGGAACACTTAATGTTGCCGGATATATATGATTTTGATATACTCTTAGGCATTGATTAGTTGACATCTTATCATATTAGTGTTGACTATTTCTTTATTTTTTAGTTTGGGTTACAAACTTTTTTATTTTTAAAAAAATAAAAGAAAAGAGTTAGCATATGTGATTTTTTCCCTATATATATGCCATTTAATGAAAGACAGGTGTCAACTATATTTTACATTTGTTACCACCAATGAAAGTCATAATATGGTGGTTGAGGAGATTCTGATGATAAGAAATTCAAATATCTGCTATCAAATGATCTAATGGTGCATAGGCTACAATATAACAATAAAAAATAAATATCCTTTTCTAATGGTTGATGACTTTTTTTAATCAATTATAAAGAACTTAAGTTTTTTTGAAGGTTGATATTCAATCTATATATCACTAGCTAATAATTACAAAGATGTTGTGAAGATGGAGTTCCATGGAGGAACAACTATTTTGAATTTGTAGTGATATTATTTGAGTTAATAAATGCCTCTATAACGTTTATATATTTGATGAATTGAGTATTTTAACACTATCTAGATTAATTTGTGATGGTCTTATTAATAATACTTTAATTTATTTGAAGAGCTATGAAGAGTATAGAGTCCACTTGAGGATTGCTTTGTAAACATTTAAAAAAAAGATAATTATATGCCAAATTAAAGAAATATACATTTTGACCTCAAGAAGTAGCATTTCTATCATAAATATATATAAACCAAAAATCAATCATATATGTTTATAGCACATTTAGCCAACTACAAAACCAATATTAATTAAACAAAAATATCTTATAATAGCACTTCTAAAAATAACCATGACCATAATCCTAAGAGGGTATCCAAGCCTATTAATTTAAAACTAAAATAAGGTAAGAGTAGACCCAACACTTAACAAAATATACACACTGATGCGTTATGGATTCAAATTTAAAACATGTTCGGGTCAAGTCGATTGTTGAATCCGGCTCCATTCACCGAGTCTGAATCCTACACACCATTATAACAAACCAGTGGTTAAGTGTCGGCGGGATGTTATCCTATCGAAAATACTCCGACACTCAAGTCAATGAATAGCCTTCCAAGAATTGAGAAGGTTAAGAAAAAAACAAAATAAGGAGAAAATGATGAGAATGTTTGTGGTGGGTGTTACGCTTTCGGAGCATAAGGTTTTCTGTGGCTTGAAAGGAATGCTGGTCTCCGACACTGTATTATTGAGGAACGTAGTGATAGGGAGAGAGAGAGGGGTGTTCTGTAAGTGTGAGAGCTCGTGAGAATGCAGAGTAAATCCAAGAGCGAATTTAAGAGAGCTAGGGCTTTGGTGAGTGATTCTCAACAGAAAGGAGTGCGTCTGTTAGCAGAATTCAGACTGTGTCATGGAGTGAGGACTCACGAGTTTTTATAATTGAGATACTGGGCATCCTTCCTTGGACAGGAGCGCTTGATTCCTGCACTCTGTTGGACAGGATTTCATTCTTGGTGTGGGGATTTAATGGCAATAACGGCTCCTTGGGAGGATTGTTTTCCTTCTGTATTTTGTAACAATTAGGGTTTGTTACAAACAGAGGAGAGGATTTGGCACTTTCCTCGTGTGAGGCGCATTGAAGCTTCTAGTAACCGTTGCCATGGAGATTGCCTTTTGGGGGAGCACAAAATTAGGGGAGAAGACCGTTACTGGTCATGAATAGATGCGTGAGCCAAGTTGGGCTTGGGCCGCTTTAAGCTTGGTCTTCAATTGGTTAAGATTCTGGTCAATAGAAGTGTTGATCGTCTTGGAAGTTGGCCGCCTAAGTCGTCCATACTAATTTCTCCATCCTCTTTGGCTTTCAACCGGTCAACGTGGGGCGTCCACTGTCCTAACGCGAATGGGCCGTAGCGATTCTGGGCCGCTCCTACCTTTTCGGGCTAGCCCATTATTGGTGTACTCATGACTAGCCCCCCATGCTGGTGGTCCAAGACTTTTGGCCTCTAGCATGTTTAAGATGGGATGCTAGTTGAGGGAGCCGTGAGGTCAAATTTTGGAGACCTGGCCAGTCGGATTGTTGTCTGCCTAGGCTGAAATCTGAAAAACTTGCGAAAAAGTTGACCGGATCGTTGACCGCTTAGGATGAAATCTGGAGAACTTGCAACAGGGTCGACTGGATCGTTGACCATCCGTCCCTTTTTAGGACATCCTGGCAAATGGGACTGATTCTTACGAAAGTTACCAAAGTGTATCCATTGCCAGGCAAGGCTTACCTTTCTCTTGTGATTATGAGCTTTCATGACGTTGACCAAACACGAACTCGGGCGTCCAGCTTTTTTTTGGCGGCGAGCTCTTTGGCCGCCAACTTTTTTGATGGCCAGCTTGCCCATAGGATGCCATCCGTCATTACCCATGCCTTTGTCATGTTCTTTTTTTCGTGTCGTTGACTGGCTATGAGCTTCTGGTACAAGCATTTGACCGTCGCAGACTATCCTTTCGTAAATATGACGCAACGCATGTATCGTTGGGCAGCGAAACGAGGTGATTTGAAACGACGTGTCCCCTTATACTGTCTTTTTAGGTGGGAAATTTGGTTTATAAATTGGCTAGGGTTATGGGCATTGCCCTATCAATTTCCCATCGAGGCCTACCCTGTTGCCGTTTTCTTCCTCTTGCCTTGCCTGGGCTAATGAGAATATGATTGATATCCCTATTCTCCTCAACCGGAGGCCAAACGATACGCCTGCCCCTTCCCATGGTTCCTCTTCTCGGTGGTCATCCTCTAAGAGCTCTTTGTAGCCATTCTGTGCCACCTGTATGGACCGCCCTAGGCCTTCTCGCCAGGTACTTCCTTCGTCATATTGCTTTAGGGGTTTTGTTGCAACGGTTTGTATTTTCCTCACTAATACCCCTTTGTTTTCCAGACTCACGAGGTGCAAGGCGAAGTGGTCAAGATTTCATCCTCAGAGGAGGATGAGGCGACTCAGGAGAGGGAGCGCTCCATTCGTATGAGTCCAGCCTTTAATGTTGACGGGCGAGAAATTTTGAAAGCACACCATCGGGCCTTGGAGTGGATCACGGCGCTTGAGGGCGAATTGAGGACCAGGCTCCGCCTCGAAGAGGGGCTGACTGTTCTAGAGGAGCGGTTTCAAGAGGGGATCCATTTCAGCCGCAGGATCACCTCCCTGGTGGATCCTCGCTTCCCCATTGGGTTCATAGATTTGCGCAATGCTGGTGCTATATAGAGATCCGACTTGGTGTGATACTCCAGCGATCACGGTCGAAGGTCCCCATGTAATTCACGAGGAGGTTCATCAACTTCGGGGAGCCACCATGCTGTGTGATGATATCTCAGTGGCGGTGGCACCGTCTGGAGTTTTTTTGCTCCTTTTTCTTTTTTTTTGTGGGATAATATGAAGAACGCTGCATGCACTTTGCATAATGGTGACACATTAATAAATGGTGCTTTGATGCCCCATTTTGTGTTGGCAGTGTGGGTCTTCTTTTTTTCAATTTTTCTCTTTTTTCTCATTTCTTG
Source organism: Nepenthes alata (assembly GCA_028571085.2). Taxonomy (NCBI): domain Eukaryota; kingdom Viridiplantae; phylum Streptophyta; class Magnoliopsida; order Caryophyllales; family Nepenthaceae; genus Nepenthes; species Nepenthes alata. The sequence goes on from JAOVVI020008267.1 coordinate 9,404, forward strand.
ACTTGCATGCAGTTTTATCGGCAGGCTGACTCTGTGCAAGTTGGCTGGTCAGTGCTACTTTAGAGGTCTGTTGCACTCTTTGGAGCAGACACAAGGTATACCTTGACGTTGGGTCTAGTCTATTCTACGCCCACGTGTGAGTGGAGGCTTGGCGGCACTTGCCCAAGTATGAACTTGGATGGCTGACTTTTGGGCGGAAAGCCTTTGCTCTTGTTGACCGTCGTTGACTGATGACACTTGCTCCTGGCGAAGGAGGTTACAGCGTGCACTTGTTGAGCATCCTAAGATTTTGATCGCAAATGAGCCACTTGGATGACCAAGGTTTAGTTCAACCATTAGTGGGCCGCTTGGATGACCATGGTTTGATTACGACCGCTCGTGGGCCGCCTAGATGACCAGAGTTTAATCACCACCGTGCACGAGCCGCATGAATGAACAGAGTTTAATTATGACTGTTCATGAGCCGCCTGAATGACCAGGGTTTAGTTACGAGATGGTGAAAATCCTTCCGACTTAGGGACAATTTAGGTCATGTATACCTGCAAATAGACATATATATATGCATACAGAAAAGGAAGGGAAAGAAGTCTACGGTGAGGTGATATAAGAAATACAACATGCAAAGTGTTCCTACCTGCATGCATATGGTTGACTTACCTGTGCCTTTACTGAAAGTAGCGCTTGAGGTGGATTGTGTTCCACGTCCGAGGAACCAACTTGCTGTTTGGGTCTGGAATTTATATGCTCTGTTTTGCAGGATAGCAGAGGCTAGAAAGGGGCCCTCCCAAATCAGGGAGAGTTTATTTCGGTTGGAGATCTTGCCTGTTGCCTCGATGCTTCTTCATAGGACTAGGTCTCCAATCTCAAAGTGTCACGCTTTTACCTTATTGTAATAGCGCGCAATTCGTTGTTGGTAGGTCACCGTCCGCAACCTGGCGGTATCGCGGGTTTCTTCCAGCAAGTTTAGGTGTTTTTAAATTTTTTGGGAATTACCCTGCGGGTCAAAAGACTCAACCCTATGACTCGGGAGCCCGAATTCAATCAAACTTACTGCTTCAATCTCGTAGTAGAGGTTGAAAGGCATCTCGCGAGTCAGTTCCTTAGGAGTTGTCCGGTAAGACCATAGGACGGAGGGCAGCTCGTCAACCCAGAAGACCCCTGCGTCCTCCGATTTGGTCTTCAAACCGTGGAGTAGTGCACGATTTATGACCTCCACCTGCTCATTGGCTTGCGGGTACACCATCGAAGTGTGGACCAATCTGATGTGTAGACTGGTGCAATACTTGGTGAAACAAATTCTGGAGAATTGTGTTCCGTTGTCAGTCACGATGACCTCAGGAACGCCAAATCTGCTGACTATGCTTTGGCAGATGAATTCCAAAGCATTGTGCTATGTGATCCTGGCTAGTGGGGCAGCTTCAACCCACTTAGTGAAGTAGTTGATGCCGCTGATAATAAACTTCCTTTGCCCAGTAGTAATGGGGAACGGGTTGAGAATATCGAGCCCCCAATGTGCAAAGGGCCAAGGAGCTTGGGGGGATTTCAGTTCAGCGGGCGTATGGCGGTGAAGATTTCCATGGAGTTGGCAGTTCTCAAACCTTTTTACGAACTCGAGTGCATCCTTTTTCATCGTTAGCCAGTAGTAACCCTGTCGCATGATTTTCAATGCTAAGTTATTGCCGCCAATATGCAATCCGTAAATCCTGAGATGGACTTCACCTAGGGCGTAGTCGGCCTCCTTTGGAGTGAGGCACCGGAGGTACAAAATCGAGTAACCACGGTGATATAGTTGTCTATCGACCACGATGTACCAGATGGCCGTCTTCTTGACCCTATTGGCTTCGCCCGCATCTTCTGGAAGCGTTCCATCTGTTAGGTATTTCTGGTACGGTGTCATCCAATTTTTTGTTTCGGAGATCTGCATTGTTTCTTGCTCCTCCGTGCTAGGAGCGTTGAGAATTTTCCGTATGTCTCCTGAGTACTGCTCTGAGTTTTTGGCCGCTGCCGCCCTGGTAAGTTGGTCAGCCTTCCAGTTCTCAACTCTGGGAACATGGACAAGGGTCACCTTGCCAAATCTCCTGTTGTACTCCTTCACCTTGGCCACGTATTTAGCTAGGTGAGGGTTACATTCCTCAAAACTCCAGTTAACCTGATTGACGACCAGTTCAAAGTCGCTGTAGACAGTCAGTCATTTAGCCAAGCACTCTTTGGCCAGCCTTAACCTATGAGATTCCGATCCTGAAACATAATTATTATGGAGTAATTATATGAATGGAAATCATATTTGGGTTTAAGTATAGAAGAAAATTTGGTACCGAAGTAAAATAAGGTGAAATAGGCCAAGGGATCCATGCTCGAGTGCTCACTTGAGCGCCAAAATGCACGAGCAACCGCTCGCCGTGCGTTCAAGGTGAGGCGGGAGCAGCCCTAGGCTATGAGCAGGGTGCTTGAGTGCACTTCTGCGCAAACAACCGAACAAGCACTGCTCGACCAGCGCTCGAGCGGCACTCCACGGGTAAGTCACGTGGTTCCTTCTTCTTCGTATTTTTAAGGGAAATTGGGGGTTCTTTTGTCAGAGCACGACGACAGAAGGGGAAGGAGAGAAGAGAGGAAGGAGAGGGAAGAGAAAGGAAAGGGGAAATCTTCCAATCCACTCTAATCAGAGTCACGGTAACTATAAATCGAGCTTAAGCAACTGTACCTCAGACGTTATTTTCTATTTTTACTACTTTTCTGTTCCTCTAAAAGTGTATTTATGCTTTAAATACATTGTTCTATATATTTACTGTAAATAATACATGTTTCTCCTGATTAATCAGTCAGATTTTAAGTTTACTTGTATATACTACCTATTATACATCTGATTTC
>JAOVVI020008268.1:0-14299 GCA_028571085.2 Nepenthes alata
TCCTTGATAATTTCTGGACCAAGTAGTCACCTATCTCCCGTTTCTTCTAAATGAATAGGCGATCGGCATTTTCTCCCTTATTGAGCTTCAAATTGTGTCATATCAATACTCACCTGGTAGCTACTATTATTAAGAGAATCCGCCAAAGCCAAATTATAATCCCAAATAGCTTTCATATCTAACAGCAGCCAAGCTTGGAGGCAAGGCTAACCTATAAATTACTTCACCAACTTTTTCCAAAATCGCAAAGGGCTCGGCTTTAACTTTCCTGTTACTCCAAATTCGGATGTTCCTTTGGATGGTGATACATTTAGGAATATAAAATCATCAACTTCAAATTTCAACATCGATCCCCTTTTATCTGCGTAGTACTTCTACCTACTTTGAGCTACTTTTAAATTCTCATGAATCAACCTAATTTTCTCTATTGTCTCCTTGATAATTTCTGGACCAAGTAGTCACCTATCTCCCGTTTCTTCTAAATGAATAGGCGATCGGCATTTTCTCCCATATAGAGCTTCAAATTGTGTCATACCAATACTCACCTGGTAACTATTATTATATACCGAATCCGCCAAAGCCAAATGATAATCCCGAATACCTTTCATATCTAACACTGAGGCCCTTAGAATGTCCTCTAACATTTGGATGGTGCACTCTGATTAACCATCTGTTTCGAGATGATAAGTCATGCTAAATTTTAATCCTAACCCCAATTCTCAATGTAAGCTTTCCCAAAATTTTGAGACAAACCTTGGATCTTGATCGGATACAATCAAGGCTGACACACCATGGAGCCTAACAATCTCATTAATATACAACCAAGCCAATTGATCTCGAGAGTAGGTTGTCCGAATTACCAAGAAATAGGCCGATTTGGTCAGCCGGTCAATGATAACCCATATGGCATCGTAGTTCTTCGGGGTTCTAGGCAAACCAGACACAAAATCCAACACACTGTCCTCCCACTTCCAACTTGGGATGGCTATCGGGTTTAGTAGTCCAGCCGGTTTCCTTTTCTCGGCTTTCAATTGTTCACAAATAAGGCATTTATTCACAAATTCCATAATTTTCTTCTTCATAATTCTCAACCAGAACGATTTCCTTAAGCCCTGGTACATCTTATTAATTCCACGGTGAATTTATACCTAGTTCGGTGTGCTTCCCTCAGAATCTCTTCCTTAAGCTCCTTATTTTCTAGTACACATAACAGATCCCTAAATCTCAGGACTCAATCAGCCCAAATATTAAAATCAACTCTGGAGTCCTTCTTCAAGTCTCCAGCAATCTCCATCGAGAAGGGATCATTCACTTGTTTCTCCTTAATTCTCCTTATTTTCTGGTACACATAACATATCCCTAAATCTCAGGACTCCATCAGCCCAAATATTAAAATCAACTCTGGAGTCCTTCTTCAAGTCTCCAGCAATCTCCATCAAGAAGGGATCATTCGCTTGCTTCTCCTTAATTCTCCACAACACCTCACGCTATACTTGAAGATAAGATAGCAGCATTTGATTTCCATTGATGGACCGCTGGATATTGCATTGCTTCATATAATCCAGCATCTCCATCTCCTTAATCTGTAATCTTGCCACAAAGCTCGATCGGTGACTAAAAACATCAGCCACCACATTGGCTTTACTTGGTTGGTATTGGATCTCACAATCATAATCTTTCAAAAATTTGACCCACCTCCTCTACCTCATGTTTAATTGCTTCTACGAGAATAAATATTTTAAACTCTTGAGGTCAAAATATATAAGAAATTTCTTTCTATACAGATAATGTTTCTATATTTTTAATGCAAATAACACGGCAGCTAGTTCTAAATCATAGGTTGGATAATTCCGTTCATGAACCTTCAACTGTCGAGATCTATAAGCAACTACATTTCAACGTTGCATTAAGACACAACCTATTCCAATCTTAGATGCATCACAGTAAACTACCAATCCACCTTATCCGTCCAGAATAATCAAAATCGGCATAGAGGTTAACCGGTCCTTTAGCTCCTAAAAACTTTGCTCACATTTCTCGGTCCATTCAAACTTAGCCTCCTTCTTCGTTAACTGAGTGAGTGGCATAGTAATTCAGAAAAAATTCTTCACGAATCTACGATAATATCTGGCCATGTCTAGAAAATTCTGGACCTCGGTCACCGACTTCGATCGGCTCCAATTCACTATGGCATCAACCTTCTTCAGCTCGACCAAGATTGCAACCTTAGAAATAATATGGCCTAAGAATCCCACTTCTTCCAACCAAAATTCACACTTATTCAGCTTCACAAATAATTGATGCTCTTCAAAGCATGGTTCTCGAATGCACCTTGTGCTCTTCATTACTCTTAAAATAAACAAGGATATCATCAATAAAGACTACCACAAATTTATCTAAATCATGTTGAAAGACTCAGTTCATTAAATCCATAAAAGTGGCAGGAGCATTTGTTAACCCGAATGGCATTACTATAAACTCATAGTGGCCATACCTCATCCCAAACGCCGCTTTCGCCACATCCCCCTGTTTAATTCGGAGCTGATGATTTCCGGAACAAAGGTTAATTTTTAAAAACACAGAGGCTCCCTGTAACTGGTCAAAGAGGTCATCAATCCTTGGCAAGGGATATTTATTCTTAATTATGATCTTATTTATCTCCCAATAATCCACACATAATCTTAAAGTTTCATCTTTCTTCCTCACAAACAAGACCAGCCCACCCCATGGGGACACACTCGTTCTAACAAAGCCCTTATCCAGTAATTCCTACAATTTCTACTTCAACTCCTTCAATTCAGTAGACTCCATTCTGTAAGGCGACTTTGATATCAGTGATAATCCTGGCACCAGCTCAATTTCAAACTCTATCTCCTGGTTTGGTGGCAAGCCAAACAATTATTCAGAAAATATATCATCAAACTCACACATTACAAGGATCTCCTTAGCTGACATTTAATGACCCTCAGTTACACTAGCATAAGCAAGATAGGCCTGGCATCAATTCCTCATCAAATGCCAAGCATGAATAGCCAAAATGAAAAAAGGTGCCTCTTTTTGCCAAACTCCTTAAATAAAAAAGGCACACTTCCTGGAATAACAAAGTCTACTCTCTTTCAATCCATGTCTAAGATTACATTAAAGTCACACATCTTCAACAAGACTAAGTTAGCTGGAAACTGAGATCCATTAACCTCAATAACACACCCTGGGTACATAACATCTAGAACAACAGATGACCCCATGGGTGTTGAAACAATCAAAGAATAATCAAGAATCTTAAGGGATGATGCAAGATGATGTGCAAATTTAGGTGAAAAAAAAAATGGGTGGATCCTGAATCAAAAAGCACATGGTAGGAAATGCCACAAATAGAGAGAATACATTCCCCCATGTCTGTTGAAACTTTGGCCTCCTTTGCAAACATTGCAACACCTTAGCCGGGACAGTTGGTTTGGACACTGGGACTCGACTCAAATGAGGGCAGTTCCTTATCATATGCCCTGCCTATCCACAATTATAACAAACTCCCAACATCTTAAAACAAAGCTTTCCCGCATGCAGCTTCCCACAATGAGGACACGGGTTGGTTGACACCCTTGGGGTTGGCGCTGATTGGTCGGACTCCATCCCTAACGCCGGCTGCTTTGTCTTCTTCAGTGGTCTCATTGATCCCACACTGGAGCTGGCCCGTGAACTACTCCGGCTAGATATCCATTTTTAAAAAAAACTCCTATTTCTCTAGTTCCTTCTCATAAACAATGGCCATATCCAACACATTCCCAAAAGTTAACAGCTTCAACATCAACAAATGTTTCCTAATATCATCCCTAAAGCCCTGAGAAAACCTTCTCGCCTACCTACCTTCCTCCTCCACCATATACGAGGTATAACGGGTTAACTCCGTGAACTTGGTATCGTACTCAACTACCATACAATTGCTCTGTCTTAATCGTAAAAACTCATCCTCCCTCTGCCCACGAAGATTGGTAGGGAAATATTTTTCTATAAAGGCTGCCTCAAATATTGCCCAAGTGATTTCATTCTCCAACACCTCAAATACTCTTTTGTGTATTTCCCACCAATGATGGTCATCTCCCTCCAACTTATGAGTAGCAAACAAAACTCTATCTTCGGCCAAACATCTAATAACTGCAAACACCTTCTTAAGCCACTGGATCCATGTGTCTGCCTTCACTGGATTCGGTTCTCCCTAGAATTTTGGTACTCGCTCATTGGTGAAATGATCATACGTCAATGTTCCCTGATTAACAGGAGCTGGAGCTAAAACTGGAGCCAAATTTTGTTGCCCCATAGCTTCTATAACATCGGTCATCCTTCCTAATAGATTCAAGTACTCCACCTCCCGGTCCTAAACATTACCAGTACGAGCAACCCATGTTCCTCTATTTGCCATTCCTTCAGCTAACACTTTAACTTTTTTAAAAAAGTAACTCGGTCAGATTATAATTCTGTCTGAGCAATAACTAGGACACGACGCTTCCTAAACACAACGCCTTGGTCCTACTTAGTGCTTGCCTAATTTACTGGACTAGGATAACTAAGTCTAACTTAGTTGTCCTATGCCTTCCTCTATTCATTTGATCAATCTTAATCTATCCTAAGCTTCTGTATAAATTCAAATCAAATCAAAGGCATCTCTTTCTCTAATACCACCTGTGATAGAACGGGCCATAATCCTCAAATAACCTCCATCAATATTCATATTAGTGTGACGAACATAAATAATCATGTAATATTTTAAAATAATAGCACACACTTGATCCAAACTAGCCAAAACTCTTAAGTAGACCACATCTTGGCCGACCAAGATTCTAGATCGACCTTATCTAGGTCAGTTGATTCTCAGGGAGAAATCTTTGACATATGAGATATCACTAGGAACCAAAATTTCTTAAACCAAAAAGTTAAATGGTAGCATATAATTATCCATTAATTTATACAGTGGAATCATTATACAAAAGTCTCCAAAATGACAAAAAATAGATCAAGTCGATCATATACTACTACATGAACCAAGATCGGCCTTCCTACCTTGCAAGTCCGTCTGGCTCTACTCTTTCTCATCCGGTATGAATTCTTGCTCGTCTGAAGGTAAGAAATAGCAAGGAGTGAGTAGATTACTCGGTAAGGTACAAATAAGTACGAACAAGCATAAATATAGTTTTGAAATGAAATCAAAAGAAATGGAATGAGAGCATTATGCAAACGGGAACATAAAACATGGGCCAAAGACATTTCCATGAGAATTGATTTCCAAACGAATTTAAATCAAAAATCAACTTTCCTTTAACAGCTACATTTTAGGCTTACAGCTACTCGGCCATCATATATCAATAACAACTATATTTTAGTCCTGTAGCTACTCGGTCATCATATATTAATAACGGCTGTATTTTTGGCCTACAGCTACTCGGCCATCATATATCAATAACGGTTACATTTCAAACCTGCAGCTACTCTGCCAACTTTTGTCAAAATTCTAATTTTCTTAAATCTTGAGCTTCAAATGACCGAAGTCCTTAAAGAGCAAACTTACTTTCATAAATGGCGAGAAAACATGCAAACGGATGAGATAAGTAAACTAATATTTGTTGACAGCAATTAAACATGCAACATAACTTTTCCGTGCACCATGGCTTAAACTTTACCAATTCTTGCTGTAATACCGAACTCAACAAACAAAAGGAATTCTAACAATTTTCAAGCATTAACTGAGGAACAAAATCGCACATGTAAGACATAACACATGCATTGAATATGAAATTCCTTCATAAAATATGAGAAAACAAGTGTCACAATGTGCATTACGTAGAAACATAGCAAAGAATGGCATTAGAATAATAATACCCGAAGGATTCAGACAAGAATTAGCAATAGCCAAAGATGAAGCATAGAGTACACTTGCCTGATCCTGATCTTCGAATTCCCTTACTCAAATTTGACATGAAACTCTTCCTCTCCTTCTTCTCCTTCGTGCTTCCCACTCAGATTTTCAAACTCCTTTCCTAACCCAAAAATCCAGTATTTATAAACAATGGGTAGGGGGAGCAGGTGGGGGTAAGTCACCTGCTTTGTACTTCTTTTCCCACTCAGGTTTTTCTTTCTAGAATGTCAACGGAGCAGGTGGGAGCAAGATAAATGTCTCACTATCTCTTGTTTTGACTCTCTGAGTCCTCGGTCTATCTATGAGTCCTCAGTCTCTTTCTAATTTCCTGAACGACCTTGGTCTCTTTCTAATTTCCCAAATGACCTCGATTGTTGCTGTTCATTTTCAAACCGGAGTTTCATGGTGATTTTGGTAATCTCCCTAATTCTGGTCAACTACTATAATTCCGATCAACAATTCTAATTTCGGTCAATTCTCTTAAACAGGTCAACATTCCATCATTTTCATCTATCTACTCCGGTTATTTATCTTAACCGATCGATAATCTAGTCCGATCATCTCTCTAATCTAATCGACTGTCTTAACCGATCTTCTTTCTAATATGGACAACCATTCTTTAAATCGGTCAACCACCAATTCCGATCAATAATTCAATCCGGCCGGTCAATAATTCTTATCCGGCAGTCTTGCTACCTAGGTCAATTTTTCCATTAAGGTCGTGAGAGACTTTGTCCTATGAACTTGATCCTTACTTATCTCCCCAACTTATAAACTTTCGTCCTCGAAATTTGACAAGACTATATATATATATATACCTTGTGGAAATAACTAGGGGTACTTGCTTTGGAACTCTACTGCATTCCCATGTAGCTTCCCCAGTAGAGTGATTTCTCTATAAAACTTTTATTAAATGGATGGTCTTTGTGCATAATATTTGATCCCTCAAGTCTAAAATCTATACCGACTCCTCAAAGTAAGATAGATTTTCATCAATAGTCAAAGGCTCAAAATTAATTACATGCGCTGGATCATGGACATATTTACGAAGTGTTGATAGATGAAACACATCATGAATATCAGCCAAGCTAGGTGGCAAAGCTACCCGTTAAGCTAATTCACCAACTTTCTCTAAAATCTCAAAGGGTCCTATGAACCTCAGCTTCAACTTTCCTTTTACTCCAAATTGGGATGTTCCTTTGGATAGCGATACTTTAGGAATACAAAATCACATATTTCAAATTTCAACGCCGATCTCCTTTTGTCTACGTAGCTCTTCAACCTACTTTGAGCTACTTTTAAATTCTCATGAATCAACCTGATCTACTCTGTTATATCCTTAATATTTTTCGGACCAAGTAGTCGCCTATCTCCTATTTCTTCCCAATGAATAGGTGATCGGCATTTTCTCCCATACAGAGCTTCAAACGGTGTCATACCAATACTCGCTTGGTAACTATTATTATAAACAAACTCTGCCAGAGCCAAATGATAAACCCAACTACCTTTCATCTCTAACACTAAGGCCCTTAGCATGTCCTCTGATATTTAAATGGTGGGCTCTGATTGACTATCTGTTTCGAGATGATAAGTCATGATAAATTTTAATCCTGTCCCTAATTCTCAATGTAAGCTTTCCTAAACTTTTAAGACAAACATTGGATCTCGATCAGATACAATCATATCTGGCACACCATGGAGCATAACAATCTCATTGATATACAACTGAGCCAATTAATCCTAAGAGTAGGTCGTCCAGATCACCAAGAAATAGGCCGATTTGGTCAATCGGTCAACGATAACCCTTATGGCATTGTGGTTCTTTGAGGTTCTAGGCAAACCAGACACAAAATCCATCACATTGTCCTTCCACTTCCAACTTGGGATGGGCATCGGTTGCAACAGTCTAGCCGGTTTTTTTTCTCAACTTTCAATTGTTGACAGATAAGGCATTTATTCACAAGAGCCAAAATTTTCTTCTTTATATTTCTCCACCATAACGATTTTCTTAAATCCTAGTACGTCTTATTAATTCCAGGGTGAAGTGTATACGTAGTTCAGTGTGCTTCCCTCCTAAACTCTTAAGCTCCTTATTTTCAGGTACACATAACCGATCCCTAAATCTCAGGACTCCATTAGCCCGAATATTAAAATCAACTTTTGAGTCCTTCTTCAAGTCTCCAGCAATCTCCATTAATAAGGGATCATTCGCTTGCCCCTCTTTGATTCTCCGCAACACCTCCGGCTGCACTTCAAGATAAGATAGCAGCATTCTGTTTCCTTTAACGTACCACTGGATATTGCATCGCTTCATACAATCCATCATCTCCATCTTCTTAATCTATAATATTGCCACAAAGCTCGATTGGTCACTTAAAGCATCGGCGACCACATTGGCTTTTCCTAGTTGGTATTGGATCACACAATTATAATCTTTTAGAAATTCAATCCACCACCTCTGCCTCATGTTCAACTCCTTTTGTGAGAATAAATATTTAAAACTCTTGTGGTTAGAATATGTAAGAAATTTCTCACTGTACAGATAATGTCTCTAGATTTTTAATTCAAAAACCATGGTAGCTAGTTTTAAATCATGACTTGGATAATTCCTTTCATGAACCTCCAACTGTCGGGATTCGTAAGATCCCACCTTTCCATATTGCATTAAGACACAACCTAGTCCAGTCTTAGAGGCATCACAGTAACTACCAATCCACCTAATCCGTCCGGAATAATAAAAATCAGCGTAGAGGTTAACCAATACTTTAGCTCCTCAAAACTTTGCTCAGATTTCTCGGTCCATTCAAACTTAGCTTCCTTCTTCATTAACTGAGTGAGCGGCATAGCAATTTGAAAAAAAATTTCCACGAATCTATCCAACCACGCCTAGAAAACTCTACACCTCAGTCACCGACTTCAATTGGCTCCAATTCACTACGGCTTCAATCTTCTTCAGATCGACTGAGATTCCACCCTTAGAAATAATATGGCCAAAGAATCCCACTTCTACCAACCAAAATTCACACTTATTCAGCTTCACAAATAATTGATACTCTCGAAGGGTTTGGAGCATGGTTCTCGAATGCACCTTGTGCTCTTCATGACTCTTAGAATAAATATGGATATCATCAATAAAGACAACCACTAATTTATCCAAATAAAACCTAAAGACTTGATTCATTAAATCCATAAAAATGACAGGAGTATTTATAAACCTGAACGGCATTACTATAAACTCATAGTGGCCACACCTCATCCAAAAAGTCATTTTCGCCACATCCTCATATTTAATCCGTAGCTGATGATATCCAGATCGAAGGTTAATTTTTAAAACCATGTAGGCTCCCTGCAACTGGTCAAAGAGGTCATCAATCCTTGCCAAAGGATATTTATTCTTAATTGTGATCTTATTTAACTCCCGATAATCCACACATAATCTCAAAGTCCCATCTTTCTTCCTCACAAAAAAGATTAGCGCACCCCATGGGGACACCTCGGCCTAATAAAGCCCTTATCCAACAATTCCTATAATTGCTACTTCAACTCTTTCAATTTAGCAGATGCCATTCTGTAAGGCGTCTTTGATATCAATCCTAATCCTAGCACCAGCTCAATTTCAAACACTCTCCTGGTTTGGTGGCAACGTAAACAATTCTTCAGAAAATATATCCCCAAACTCACACACTATAGGGATCTCCTTAGCTTACATTTCATGACCCACAATTATACTAGCATAAGCCACATAGGCTTAGCATCCATTCCTCATCAAATGCCGGGCATAAAGAGCCAAAATGAAAAAAGATGCCTCATTTCACCGAACTCCTTGAGCATAAAAAGGCTCACTTCCTGAAATAACAAAGTATACCCTCTTCCAAAAATAATCAATGTTGGCGTGATATTTTGCCAACCAATCCATGCCTAAGATTACATCCAAATCACACATCTCCAATAAGAATTAGTTAGCTAGCAACTGAGATCCATTAACCTAAATAACACACCTTGGGTACATAACATCTAGAACCATAGATGACCCCGTGGGTATTGAAACAATCAAAGAATAATCAAGAACTTAGGGAGATGATACAAGATGATGTGCAAATCTAGGAAAAATAAATGAATGGGTGGATCCTAAATTAAAAAACACATGACAGGAAATGCCACAAATAGAGAGAATACATTCCACCATGTCTGTTGAAACTTCAGCCTCCTTTGCAGAGACTGTAAACACCTTAGCTGGGATAGTTGGTTTGGACATTGAGGCTCGACTCTAATGAGGGCAGTTCCTTATCATGTGCCCCGCCTGTCCACAATTATAACAAGCTCCCAATATCTTAAAACAAGGCTTACCCCCATGCAGCTTCCCGCAATGAGGACACGGGTTGGTTGACACCCTTGAGATTGGCGCTGATTGGCCGGACTCCCTCCCTAACTCCGGCAGCTTTATCTTCTTCGGTGGTCTCCCTGATCCCACACTGGAGCTAGCTTCTAAACTACTCTAACTATATATCCTTTTCTTGAAAAATTCCTCTTTCTCAAATTTCTTCTCATAAATAATGGCTCTATCCAATACTTCACCATAAGTCAGCAGTTTCAACATCGACAGATGTTTCATAATATCATCCCTCATGCCCTTATAAAACCTTCTCTTCTTCCTAACTTCCTCCTCCACCGTATACAAAGTATAACAGGATAACTCCATAAACATGGCATCATACTCAACCGCCGTACAATTGCCCTGTCTTAATCATCAAAACTCATACCCCTTCTGCCCACGAAGACTAATAGGGAACTATTTTTTCATAAAGGCTGCCTCAAATATAACCCAAGTAATTTTATTCTTCGGAACCTCAAATACATTTTTATGCATTTCCCACCAATGATGGGCCCCTCCCTCCAACTTATGAGTAGTAAACAAAACTCTATCTTCGGCTGGACATCTAATAACCGCAAACACCTTCTTAAGCCGCTGGATCCACGTGTCTGCCTTCACTGGATCCGGTTCTACCAAGAATTTTGGAACTTGCTCATTGGTGAAACGATTATACGTCGATGTTCCCTGATTAATGAGAGCTGGAGCTGAGACTAGATCCAAATTTTGTTGCCCCATAGTTTCCATAACATCGGTCATACTTCTTAATAAATTAAAATACTTTGCCACACGATCTTGAAAATTACTAGTACAAGCCGCCCGTCTTCGACTATTTGTCATTCCTCCAGCTAACACTTCAACTTCTGAAAAAAGAGTAGCTCGGTCAGATTATAATTTGGCCTAAGCAATAACTAGGACACGACACTTCCTAAACACAACGTCTTGGTCCGACTTAGTGCTAGCCTAATTTACTCGACTAGGATAACTAAGTCTACCCGGTCTAACTTAGTTATCCTATACCTTTCTCTATTCATTTGATCAATCTTAATATATCCTAAGCTTTTTGTAAATTCAAATCAAATCTAAGGCATTTCTTTCTCTCATACTACTTGTGACGAAATGGGCCATAATCCTCAAATAACCTCCGTCAATGTTCATACTTAGTGTGACAGATCGGAGCTCTTGTTGTGCTTCAACACTCGTCCATCCATATCACAATGCAAATGAGTAATGAGACGAACATAAATAATCAAATAATATTTTAAAATAATAGTGCACGTAGGATCCAAACCAGCTGAAACTATTATGTCAACCTCATCTTCGCTAGCCAAGATTCTAGGTCGGCCTTATCTAAGTCAATTGATTCCCAAGGACGTATGAGATGCCAATAGAAATCAAAATTTCTTAAACAAAAAATTTCAGTGGAAGCATATTATTATACATTAATTTATACAGCGAAATTGTTATAGAAAAGTCTCCAAAATGACTAAAAATACATCAAGTTGATTTATACTGCTACATGAATCCAAATCAGCATTCCTATCTAACTAGTCCGTTCGGCACTATCTTTCTCATCCGCCATGAATTTTTTCCCTTCTGCAGGGAAGAAACAGTAAGGAGTGAACAAATTGCTCAGCATGGTACAAATAAGTACAGACAAACATAAATGTAGTTTCAAAATGAAATCAAAAGAAATGGAACAAGAGCATTATGCATACATGAACATAAAACCTTGGCCAAAGACATTTCCATGAGAATTGATTTCCAAAACGAATTCAAAACTTTCCTTTAACAACTACATTTTAGGCCTGAAGCAACTCGGCTAACATAAATTAATAACGACTACATTTTAGGCTTGCAGCTACTCGGCCATCATTTATCAATAATGGCTACATTTTAGGCCTACAGAAACTCGCCCATCATATATCAACAACTACTACATTTTAGGCATACAACTACTCCGCCATCATATATTAATAACAGCAACATTTTAGGCATGTAGCTACTCAACCATCATATATCAACAACGACTACATTTTAGGTTTGCAGCTACTCAGCTATCATTTGTCAAAATTCTAATTTTCTTAAATCTTGGGCTTCAAATGATCGAAGTCCTTAAAGAGCAAACTTACTTTCATAAACGGTGAACAAACATGCAAACAGATGAGATAAAAAAAATTGATATTTGTTGACAGTCTTTAAACATGCAAGATAACTTTTTCATGCACCATGGCTTAAACTTTAACAATTTTTGCTATAATACCAAACTCAACAAATAGAAGGAATTCTAACAATTTTCAAGCGTGAACCATGAAACAAAATCCCGCTTGTAAGACATAATACATGCACTGAACATGAAATTTCTTCATAAAATATGAGAAAAAAAGTATCAAGACATGCATTATACAGAACATAGCGAAGACGGGCATTCGAACAATAATACCCGAAGGATTCAAACAAGAATTAGCAACAGCCAAAGAGGAAGCATAGAGTACACTTGCCTGATCCTGATCTACGGATTCCCTTACATAAATTTGGCCTGAAACTCTTCCTCTCCTCTTCTCCTTCGTGCTTCCCTCTCAAATTTCCAAACTCCTTTCCTAACCCCCAAATCAGGTATTTATAGACAAAGGGGTAGGTGGGAACAGGTGGGGGTAGGTGACCTACTTTATACTTCTTTTTCCACTCAGTTTTTTCTTTCTAGAAGGTCAACAGAGTAGGTGAGAGCAAGATAAATGTCTCACTATCTCTCGTTCTCACTCTTTAAGTCCTCAATCTCTTTCTAATTTCCCAAACAACCTCAGTCTCTTTCTGATTTCCCAAATGACCTGGATTGTTGCTGTCCAATTTCAGACCACGATTTTATGGTCATTTTAGTTATCTCCCTAATTCCGGTCAACTACTATAATTCTAGTCAACTATTCTAATTCTGGTCAATTCTCTTAACCGGTCAACATTCCATCCTTATCATCTATCTACTCCGGTCATCTATCTTAACCAATCGACAATCTAGTCTCATCGTCTATCTAACCATATCGACTATCTTACCAGATCGACTATCTTAATCGGTCTTCTTTCTAATATAGGCAACCACCCTTTAAATCGGTCAACCACCAATTTTGGTCAACAATTCAATCTGGCCGGTCAACAGTTCTTATCCTACCGTCATGGTACCGAGGTCAATTTTCCCATTAAGGCCCGTGAGAGACTAAGTCCTAGAACTCGGTTCTTATAATTCTCCCCAACTTATAAAATTTTGACCTCATAATTTGACAAGACTATATATATATACCTTATGGAAATAACAGGGGCTACTTACTCCGAATCTCTACTTCACGTTTCCATATAGCTTTCTCAATAGAGTGATTTCTCCATAAAAGTTTTATTAAAGGGATGGTCTTCCTACGTAATATTTGATCCCTCTACTCTAAAATCTGCACTGGCTCCTCAAAGTAAGATAGGTTTTCACAATTAGACAGAAGCTTAAAATTAATTACATGCGCTGGATCATGGACATATTTACGAAGCATTGGTACGTGAAACACATCATGAGCATCAGCCAAGCTAGGAGGCAAGGCTAACCGGTAAGTTACTTCACCAACTTTCTCCAAAATCTCAAAGGGTCCTATGAACCTCAGTTTCAACTTTCCTTTTACTCCAATCGGGATATTCCTTTGTATGGTGATACTTTTAGGAATACAAAATCACCGACTTCAAATTTCAACTCCAATCTCCTTTTCTCTGCGTAGCTCTTCTGCCTACTATTAACTACTTTTAAATTCTCATAAATCAACCTGATTTTCTCTATTATCTCCTTAATAATTTACAGACCAAGTAGTTTCCTATCTCCCATTTCTTCCCAATGAATAGGCGATCAGCATTTTCTTCCATATAGAGTTTCAAACGGTGCCATACCAATACTTATCTGGTAATTGTTATTATAAACAAACTCCGCCAGAGCCAAATGATAATCTCAACTACCTTTCATCTCTAACACTGAGACCCTTAGCATGTCCTCTAAT
>JAOVVI020008269.1:0-14296 GCA_028571085.2 Nepenthes alata
CCTCTTGAAGGACCCTTTTGTTTCGTGTCATTTTTTTTCTTTTGGTGTCTTTGTTTTACCAAGATGCTCGGGATATGCCCTAGCTATTTAATGCTTCAACTCCATGTCAAAATACTTGGAGTGAATGCATTGATTGTGTAATTTTTCTCCCTTTAATCCAAATCACTTGCTTACCAAAAAAAGATGCTGATATTACTGTTACTGTAATCCCTGCATGACCGCGCAGCCACCAAATGATCGTTACTAAAGCCTTATTGCTACTCGGGTGTTGATTCCCTCGGATGAGGTGGCTGTTTAGTCTAAGATATTGATGTAGTTTGATGATTACTACCGCGATGACTGTTAGGGGACTTGTTGTTATTGAGAGAGGTACTGTATGGCCATGAAGGTTGCTGCCCGAGTTACTCTACTTTGGTTCAAGATGTCTTCTAACCGACGTGCCAATGGTTGAGGTGCTGCTATAGAATGGTGCCGAGATGTTTTGGGTTGAGAAATCGGGAAAGAACCGAGATGCAATCGCCTGAGATATTAGCTTTTGACCGAGATATTTGTAATATGCCGAGATGTAAATGGCTGTGAAGCTGCAGAGAAGACCGAGGTCTTTATCTGCTTTTGTTCCTCTTGCTGAGGTGTCTCTAATGGGACTACCTGTGTGCCAATGACCAAGGTCCTGAATTAGTCCGAGGTCATTGGGTGCATTTTCTCTTTCCTTTATCCTTTATTTTTTTGTGTGTTCATGTCTTGTGTGTCATGGTCCCCCGGGTTGCCATTGCTACTATGTTCTTACTCCAAGTTGGCAAAACACTTGGAATTGAACATAGGTGTTATAATTTATTTTCTTTTTAATGAAATTTAGCTACTTACAAAAAAAAAGGATTCCAATACAGCGAGCATGGAGCAGATGCAATACGCACGTATTAGTGTTGAGGTGGTTGGTGATGGTCCATTCTCCGGAAAAATCAGATTGAATTGTGGCAAGGAGTCCGAAGCAAGTTCGGCCAGGGCGGTCGAGGTAGAGGTCAAGTACCATTGCAAGCTGCCCCATTGCGCTAACTGTAAGAAAATTGGTCATAATGCTACTCAATGCAGGCCAAAAAGGACTTCAAACCCAACTGGGGGGCTAAACCTGCTTCCCTACCCATGCTGGATCCTTTGTATAAGACCGTAGATTCGGTTGCAAATCCCTCGGCTATGAATGTGTCCAGGGCTTGCCTGCCTGACCCTGCAACTGGTCCACATCCGGCCTTGGCTGTTCTCATGGATCACAAGCTTCCTAATGGTTACGCTGATAAGGACAAATCTCAGGATGTGGCATCTCATGACATTGATACTGCTCTTTCTATCCTATTGCAGGATGTTACACAGCCTAAACTAGGCGATCAGGAGGGCTTTGAGTCAGATCCCTCTACTTCCAATGAATATCCAGCTACAGCTCATCTATCTGCTGCTGCTAATAGCCATCATTTCCTGGCCGGTAATCCCTTACATGCCTTGATTCTGGCTGAGGTAGTACATGAGATTCGCTTCTCAAGTGAGGAGCCCTCTGTCTATAGTGAAGAATTTATTGACTCTGCTTTTTCTGTTAAGTAATTAATGTTTATAAATGAAAAAAAAAATACAAAATTAATATTGTATATCCGAGTATTTTGCTGACTTGGATTTAGAACAAAGACGCTGGGGCATACCCGAAGCACCTGAAACATATCATGAATCCAAATAAAGTAAAGATACAACGAAGTAAACAGAATTACATCCACCTAAGGCCATCAATTAAGCCTATGAAATAGTAGATAACAGTGTCCATACTCCGTCCTAACCCACAACAAAGCCTTTTACAGCACCTCGGTTGCATCACGGCATTTAGCGTATACCTTGGTCAAAAGCAAAGATCTCCAGACTACTGTAAAACAGGGTCAAGGCTGTTGTTTGCACACCTCGTCACATGCATACCTCATCTTGGCAAAACTAACCTCAGTCAGAAACAAGAAAAGATCCAACCAGCAAACCTCGGACACAGCACCACCTCAGACAAAAAGTGCCACGGTCAAAAGCAGCTCATCCCGTTGCACACAGCTCGGCAAAGTCAACCTCAGCCCTAGTACTGACCTCGATCAGAATAAAACAGAGGCAGACCGAAACACAGCAAATGCACACCATGGGCTTTATGCATCACCCCGATCAATTGCAAAATCACCTTCTCTTTGTTTTTTTCTCTCAAATGAAAGCCTCAAGAAGACAGCTCCATACGGCAACAACGGAAGGCTCAGCACTTCCAACTCGGTAGTTTGCAACTATACTGGCCACAAGAGGTCTCTCTCTCTCTCTCTCTCTCTCTCTCTCTTTTTAAACTTTACAACCTACTATAGGAAATCAAGATTGCCGAAACAAGATAATCATCCAAACAAAACCACCCATGTTTGTCAGTCGACAAGTTGACTGGCCACAAGACCTTTTTTTTTTAAGAATTTTTACAACCTACCATAGGAAACCAATATTGCCGAATCCGGCCTATTGCTGCATACCGGGAAAAAACCATACATCCACCAAGGTACAAAGTGGGCAAGGAGCCCAACAAGCCATTCCAGCAAAATTAGACAAAATTACAAACCTAGCAAGTGGAATCCCAATATTTTTTTTGGAACCCAAGAATATCGGTAAACAAGTTGACTGGCCAAACACAATCGTCGGTCAATAAATTGATAGGCCAAAAATTTTTTTTAAATGAATGCAGTCCAAGACGAAGATGCGTGCGGGTAAAAAATGCAAATCCACCAAGGAGCGAAATGGGCAAGGATCAATCCGTCAAATACAGCAATTGGACTATCAAGCCATTCCAGCAGAACAGGTGGAGTAGCAACCCTAGTACATGGCAACCCAACAT
Source organism: Nepenthes alata (assembly GCA_028571085.2). NCBI lineage: Eukaryota > Viridiplantae > Streptophyta > Magnoliopsida > Caryophyllales > Nepenthaceae > Nepenthes > Nepenthes alata. The sequence goes on from JAOVVI020008269.1 coordinate 2,882, forward strand.
ATACAGGTAGTTTTTTTATGGTAGATAAATTCCAGCAGTCTAAAGATGTTTTGTCTGCCTTAGAAGAGGCACTAAGGAGAGCCTTAAGATGTTTAAGAATAACGTCTTAGATTTGAGTGAAAAGATAAGAGGAAGCATGGAGGTGAGAAGATTGGAAAGTTCGGTGATTCCACTCCTTCCAGATATAATACACAGTAGCTGCAAGGCTAAGGCGGAAGGATGTAGCTTTGAAATTATTCCCTTTCCATTTAGATGTGGCCCAAACAATGTTCTGGTTCCAATCAAGGTAAGGCAATTGAAGGCCAACACGGCAACGTATCATATGCCATAGGTCCTTAGAAAAAAGGCAGTTAAAGAATAGGTGGTCATGGTTTTCAAACTCATTTTGGCAAAGCACGCAATAGGGTGAGAGGTTAGGGATGCCTTTGATACGATCGATGGTACTTAACCTTCGACGAGTGGCCCCAAACTAGGGAAGCCAAAAAGACTTTCGCACGAGGAGGATGAAGAATATAGTAGGCTGATCGGGTCAAAAATTTTCCATCTTTATTAGCCTTCCATTTGATAGAGTCTCTATGAGTGGGATCAGGGGGTAATTGGGCATATTCTCAATTAATTTGGACACTTCCAAGTCAAATTGATTGGGGCAAATCCATTGGTTGTGTCTAATTATAGCCTTGACCTTAGAATCCCAATGCAATCCAGTGACCATTCTGATCCGGCCAGATATGCAATTATTAAGAGGCCCAAGGAGATGCCAGGTTTCAAGCCAGAGGAAAGTGTCCAAGTCATCACCAATAGAGTGGACAATCTGATGGCACATCACAGGGCAGAGCATCAAAATTTTCTTCCAGCTCCAAGATGCTGACACAGGGACTTTTAGAGTCCAAATACATCGGTCTTGAATGCGATTAGTGTGGATCTAAAGCTTACAGATCTACACTTTATTCTAGGTCAGAAGATTTATGATTCCCAGGCTTCTCTCTATCTTAGGACAGCAAATATCCTTCAAAGCAACCTTGGATGATAATTTACCCTCATTATGCCCATGCCAAAGGAATTTTCTAATACTTTTTTTGATAGTTTTGAGAACAGAGCTTTGCAGAATAAAAATAGAGCTCTAGTGCATATGAATGGATGTGAGAATGGAGGAGATAAGCTGGAGGCACCCCCCAAAGGACAACCATCTATTCTTCCAAGATAATATGCGCTTGGAAACCTTTTCAAGAAGGGGTTCGCAATATGAAGTCCTAAGCCGCGAGGTGATAAGTGGTACCCCCAAGTAATGAACTGAGAGTGTACCCGCTTTAAATCCCATGATGCTCAGAATTGATTGATTCAATGAAGGGTCCCCCGAGCAAATGAAGATCTTGCTTTTATTATTGTTAGTTGAGAGCCCAGATAGTAGTGTGAATTCTTCAAGGCAGCAGCTATGCATGGTTTGAATAGAATTTTCATCGGCTTTAGAAAACAGGAGCAAGTCATCCGCAAAGGCAAGCATGACTGTCCAGTATCGGCACATTTCCAGTGAAATTGAAACATCACATTACGTCGGGCTTTCACCTCAATAATGCCATTAAGAACATCCATGGCAAGGACGAATAAGTAGAGCGATAGAGGGTCACCCTGTCGAAGGCCCTAGTCCCCTTTGAAAAACCCCAATGATTCACCATTGATATTTAGAGAAAAGGAGGTGGTTGTGATACATTGCTGAATCTAGGTGATCATCTGCTGGGGGAATCCCATTAGATCAAGAATGGATGTAATAAAGTCCCAATGGGCAGAATCCTAGGCTTTCATGAGATCAATTTTCATTGCGCATCGAGGAGGACCTGTACCCAAGTGATATTTGTGCAGAAGTTCCTGGGCCAAAAGCACATTGTCACTTATCTGTCTTCCCATGATAAGTGCAGTTTGGCATTTATCCACCAGATAAGGAAGAGTGGGCTTTAGGCGATTCACAGTAATTTTTGAGATCGTCTTGTAGATGACATTACAGCAAGAGATAGGTCTATAATCCGTCACCCTATAAGGGGACTCAACCTTAGGAATGAGGCTGATAATGGTAGCATTAATTTGCTTAAGGAGCTTGCCATGATTAGAAAAGTCCCAAATAGCTTTAGTAATCAATCATCCAACAATATGCCATGTGTCTTTGAAAAATCTGGACGAGAAACCATTTGGGCCAGGGGCTTTAGAATCCCCAATGGAGAAGAAAGCATCATGGATCTCTTCATCACTAATTGGGGAGATTAAAGAGGCTTTCAAGAAATCCGGGAGGGATTGAAGGATATATGGTCGAAGCCTATTCTTGTCCACAAGACCATGAGGGCGGCCAGAACCCAGCAGCCGTTGGAAGTGGTCAACAATTAGGTGGTGGACGTCTTCATGGTCTGTAGTAGGGGTGCCATCATCCTTAGCCAAGGAGAGGATTCTATTATAGTTATTATTACCAGTGACCGCGTATAAGAAAAATCTGGTGCATTGGTCACCATCCTTGAGCCATTTTATTTTTGTTTTTTGTTCGATGAGCTCAAGCTCTTGCTACATGGCAAGGAAATAGGCCTCATGATAAAAGCATTCCTCAATTTTGGTGCCCATAGAAGGTGGATTTGCTACCTGGAAATCCTCCAGAGCCTTCCGAATTCTAGCCACATTCTCATGAATATCTCCATTGTGCCTGTTAAGAGATTTAAGCAACCTTTTCACAGTTTGAAGTTTTTTGACAACGTGGTACATTGGAGTACCTTACACCTCCTCTTGCCAAGCCTCCTTCACTACACAGGAGAAATGAGGGTGCTTAGCAAGGAAATTGTTAAAGCAGAACATACCTTTCCTCCCGCTATTTTCATCCGCCGGAAGAGACACGGAGAATGATCAGAAAGTCTAGCGGGGGGCAAAGAGGCACGCATAGAGCCAAAGTTTTCAAACCAACTACGATTCACCATAACTCTATCAAATTACCATACCGATGGTCATTCCATGTATTGAACAAACCATCCTAACTGAAGTCCTCTAAATCACAATCCTTGTGGCAATTATCAAGGTCTAGAGAGCTTGTAGCATGCCAAATCCCCCCAAGGCCCTCAGAGGGGGATCTGATAGCATTGAAATCCTCGGGTACAGCCCAAGAAAGGTTTTAGGAAAGTACTTTTTTTTGGTAAGTAAATTTGGATTAAAGGAAAAAAAATTTACACAATCTATGATTTACCTCCAAGTGATTTGACTTCGAGCTAAAGCATAAACGCTAGGGTATACCCCGAGCAACGTGGTACATCAAAACCCACTAGAAAAAGAAAACCAACACCCGGTCATCCGCTAGAACAACAAACTACAAAAACAAAAAAACCGGGATGGATCAAGACCCCTAGCAGACATCGCCAAAAAGCAAAAAGGTCTAGCCTAAAGAAGAGCATCTCAGTCAAACCCACTAAAAACCGCATCAACCCGGATGAAAGTTCAACATGGACCCAGTGCAAACAACACAACAGATCATGATCCGCCAAGTAGCTTCACCAACATCAGGTAAAATACACTCATACACCTTGATCAAAGGAAGCATCCACAGCATGTAGCAATCTTCCGTTCCTTCTTGGTGCTACCAATCCAGGATATCATCATCAAGGAAGCATCCATAGCATGTAGCAAACTGGCCACTTGCATGTACAGCCTTCAACTCAAAAACCCTGCTCTGAACCCATCACCTCGGCATATGCATCATGCCTCTTGGACCTCATCAGCAACCTGCAGTAGTAGCCCAGTAAAAAAGACAACCCTCTTGGACCCCGGTGCAAAACATAAAAGGCACATATCCAACCACGCCCAAAAGGACCACAGACAAAACCAGCCCACCCAGGCAAGCCACACAGCAATCGGCCAATGTAGCCATCTCAGCCAAGGCTCTCCATGGGAAACAATTAACATCCCAGCCCAGAAGGAAGATGCTGTCCATCACATACCCACCCGCCTTCCAGTAGGAGGAAGTGAAAACAGAGGTCAACAGCAGGTTTTAAACCAAACCAGGCAACCCAAGTGAAACTTTGCCTCAATGATGAAATCTATTTATCATCTAACATCGGCCAGAGGGCTGGCACCAGTTCAACTAAAAAAGGACCACCATGTCCCAATTGTATCACCAATATTACAGCATGGCCAAACACCTGGTTAAACGGCAGGGCAACTGCAATACATCACCCAGAAAACAGAAGCATCAGCAAGGCAGCCCCACATCAGCTCAATCTGCATCAACACAGGGCATTTGCCAATCTTCACATTACTTCAAGATAGATCCATTTGATCTTTAGCATCCTCTATACAGACAACAGGATCAAAACCCGCAGGGCCAGAAATGTCGGCCAACTGCAGAATAATCAAATCATAGCATCACCAGAACACAAACAAAATCTGATCCCAAGGCTCAGATCAGGCCTCAACCTCACATACCAACATTTTTCAATCAGCAAGAAGCAGCGTTTGTGCATGAGGAAGCCATAGACTTTTTGGAAGCTGCTTTTCACTGTCTCCTTGACTTAACATGTTTCCAGTTTTCATCAAGCACCAGAACACCTTGATGCTGCACTTCAGTAACACTACTGCCATTCAGCCGCTATGAACACTTGGAAAGATTTAGAAGGCCGGTCACAAGGCCATCCAGATTGCTAAATTGGCAATATGAAAAAAAAATTTTCGCTTCCAGCAGAAAGCATAGAAAGTTAAAAATAACCTTCCTTTCATCGGGAGATAAGGACATAAAATGTGGTTGGGAGGTTTTAGCAATCATCAACAAACTGAGGGCCTCAGGAAGTGCACCGGAAGAGTTGTTTAGAACCACTTCGGTCGTCGGATAGGAAGATCTGAAATCCTCCTTTGCCGTTCCAGATAGATCACAATAACAGCAATCCATAAAAGTAAGCATAATGTTCCTACGTTCCGGTTTCAAGGAATTAATATGAAGCATAGTATCTTTAGTCCCTAGTAACAGCTGGAGGGCAAAGAGCAGTGGAACTATTACAGCATCTTCAACAGCCGAGGCCCCTTGAATCTGAACAGATACAGATTCAGGCCAGCTACCAAGTGCTCGGTGGTCATCAGACACAACAGCCACATCTCCCATAGCCTCCTCAACACGGCCAGCCTTATCCAGGTGATACTTGCAAGAAAGCCTTGAAATTAATTTGGGAGTGGTTTCAAAGTTCGCGACCATGGAAAGCAACTCATGATTCCTCTCAATCAGGGCTGATCAATGTCAAGGAGAGCCCACATCTAAAATGCCACCACTTAGGGCACCGCCGGCCCGGCCAGCAGGGGCTATTGGAGATCAGGGAGCAGGACCTGCGGTGCAGGGGGGCAAAACCACTTCAACGCCAGTTTGAGAATAGCCCAGCAGAGAATCCACCACCATACCAGGGGAGACAGCCTTCAAATCAGGGGCCATGTCTAGTTGATCATCGGCATCAACAGGATGCAGGGGCAGCACATCACCTATTCCTGGAACAGGGACAGGAACCCTGCATACAAGCTCACCAGGAATTTCAGGTGTAAACTCAAACTCGGTGACAAAAGGAGTGCCATCATCATGGACAAATCCACATATGAATCAGAGCAATTGGCTTCAGGAAGGCCACTATGCAACTGCTCAAGAGAGGACCATCGATTTGATGTTAGAGCAAGGCCATCTAGAGCCTGGGCCTCCTTACACACAGGCATATAAGGCAACATGGCTGAGACAGCCATCTGCAAATTCGAATCCTGAGGACTGAGATCAAGGGCTCCCGGAAGTGAATGATCCTCATGGTAGGCCTTAGCTTCATCAAATGTACTTTGTTTTGCACCAGACTCACGGCACACCGACTTCCAAAGTGCCTCATTTACAACCGAGAGCATACTATGATCAGGGACTGGAACCAGCTAGCCCAAACAAGCCTTTAGTTCATCGGAGCCAACAGTAGCAGCATCTACACCTTGACTGGAGACACGTGCACAAACTTCATCATCAGGCTTCAGTGTAGGGAGCAAAGAATGGGGGTCACAGGGGGGCTCAGCACCTGGTTGCACCTGATCAGCACCATTTTTTCCTGACCATCAACGACAGCAGGAGAAAATGAGGATTCCAATTCTGAGCATATTGGTACAATCCCCACACATGGAGCCGGAACTAAAACCTCCAGCTCCGGAATGCTCGGTTCAGCCACTACAGTAGAAGGAGCCGAAAGGGACTTTGTGGAAGAGATACATTGGGATGTTGTGTGCCCAAATTTCTGGCAAACCCTGCATTTGACAGGTTTCCATTGATACAAGGCAGCCACCTCTACAGGTGACTGCAATACATAGTTTGCATCCTGCCCCAGGCACAGCTTAATACTTGATGGCAAATCAACATCAGCACTAACCTCGACAAAAACCCGGGCATAATTCAAATGCTCCATTTTGATTGTGTGAGAATCCAGTTGAATTGGCTTGCCCACAGCACTAGCAATCCAACTAAGCCCCAACGGAGTCCAAAACTCCAGTGGAACATTAAGCAGATTTATCCACACCGGAAACGTTTTATGATCCTCTTTAGAGAGAGGCAAACCCGCCCTCCATTGCTTAAGGAATGAAGCACGTCCCGCAAAAACCCAAGGGCCGTTAGCAAGACATTTTTCCATCAGCTCAATGGATGAGAAACGAAAGAAAAAGAAACCATTGTCTTTCCCGGCGACATGGAGAGTACCAAAATGGGCCCAAATCTTCCGAGCAATGGCATTTACAGCATTAAAAGGCAATAATTTCTCATAAAAATAACCCACTAAGGTTGCCCCCCAAACAGTCTCATCTTGAGTGATAACATCAACAGGAGGTGTGATAGATGCAACACCATTGACCACCTTATCCGGAGGGTAAAATTTCAGAGGATGATTTAGGGATAAATCATCCTTCTTGACAGTGTCGGCCCATGACAAAGAGGGAGAACCCTCCAGCATACCAGGGAAGTAAGAATCTGGGTTACCAGATACTGAAGGAATTTGGGGAGCACCAATATTAGAGGATAAAATGCATGAACCCTTCATCCTTAGAAAAAGAAGGGGGAGGGTAAAGAGCCAGGGCAGAAGAGCCATTGGCTGGAGGGAGAGGAGGGAAGTGGTTTGGCTGTAGGGAGTAGGGGCCGGTATTGAGCACGAAAGGAGGGAGATTCACAAGGCACTTACCATCAATAGGGAATTTATACGAACCCCCAACAGAGAGAACCTTACGTTCCGAAAAATCATCAGGCAGTTGTTGCAAGACCACAGATGACAACCGGTCACTTATCATACCTCAGCCACTATTATTGGATTGTCCACGGATATTTTGACAACCGGTCAATTTACACCACAAGTAACTGGCAAATGTTCCTGTTTTAGTCGGTTGACTCGTTGACGGGTCACTTCACCATAAAGAACTTCTGTACCTTTAGCCGGCCATGCACTTTTAACCTGTCAACTCTTTGATCAGAAATCTACAACTTGTCACTTTGTTTCTTAAGGCAACTAGGCATTTCGGGCATTAAAGCAACCAATCATTTTTGCATTTAAACAACAGGCCATTTTGCACCCGGTTATTTTCCCATTTTGCATCTAGACAACTTTTTACATTTTAGCTGGTCAGCACGTTGATCAAAAAAGCTCCACTTCCATCCAATTATTTTTGAGATCCATGACACCGGGGCACTTCAGGCAACATTATACTTTGGCAGCCGGCATTTTACATATTTGCCGGTCAACACATTGACCGAACAATCCTCCTCAACTCATTTCAGCCGATAAACACAGCGTTGACTTGGCCATCCTGTGATATAATTGTGGTCCGTACAATTCTCCCTTCCTTTTAGAAATTTCATCCTCAAAATTTTTGTTCCCATAATTTCTTAATAGAATATGCCAAAATATTACTCAAAATTTACATTATGACCTTTTCTGGGTTTCCGGGTAAGCTTAATTCATTTCCTAATTCCACTGTCTCTTAGTCTTATCTCTAATATTAATTAGAACATGTGCATCCTCAAAATCAATCAACTCTAAACTTATATTAAACCTAAAGTTCAATCCTTAAGTTCATCTTGATCCTATTAATTGAAATATCCCAAATTCTGGTTAGATCAAACATCTTAACAACTACCTATCCGGAAGCCACAACAAATTCATCATGCTTCCACTAACTTGCCCTAATTCTATCTCAATGGTGTAGCTTAATCTAAGCCTCTGCATAAGATCGATTATTCCTAAAGCATCTCTTTCTCTGATACCACCTTTCACGGCCAGCATCCCCCTTTATCTTAATGGGACGTCCGTGACTATGTCATACTCCATATAAGTCCATGATATATCATTGTTATATATCCAACCAGTTTGATATGGAGATTGCTAGTATTGTTGAGTGCATGCCTCCATACTCCCCTGATCCATCATGCCGTGATGTGGCGATATGGACTGCCGATCGCGGTGGCATTTTCTCTTCTACATTTGCCTATGGGCTCTTCTAAGAGGCCAAAGGAGCGGTGGAGTGGTTTCACCTTGTTTGGGGCCCTAAGTACATACCGGCTCATGCCTTTATTCTTTGGCTGGCTGTCCATAAAAGGCTCAGCACTCTCGATAGGGTCAGCAGTTTTCTTCACATTCCAGCATCATGTATCCTCTATTCCAATGGAAGGGAATGCCACGACCATCTTTTCTTTGATTGCCCTTTTTTCTCGACAGTTTGGCATCTTATGCGCCAAAAGGTGGGCTTTAGCTGGCCTCATCTTGATTGGTCTACAAACATTATGTGGACAGCAAATCGATGGAAAGGAAATAGTCTCAAAGCCTGTTCTTTCCACCTCACTCTTGATGCTTCTGTCTATTTTAACTGGAAAGAGAGAAATCATCGAGTGTTTAAGAAATCTCCGGCGCTAAATGAAACCCAGATGGTTAATTAGATCACTGCTGCAGTCCGGGGGAAGCGGGAGTTTTCTCATGTTGTACGCAGAGGGACAAATTGGTTTTGATTAGATGGAATATTCCACTAACAAACCTGAGAGTGGGATGGATTTTAGGCCCGAGTTGATGGTGATGATGTGGTCTTTGCTAGCGTGTTTCATTCAAGGCCGTTTGTGGGCTTTGGCCGATTTGGGATTACTTGGAGTCATGGACGATTTGGTATTGCTGACGGGGAATGGCAGTCATGGCCGGTTTTGATTCATGAAGTTGGCCGATCTAAGCTCTTGCTGACTTGACATTCTATTAGGTTAGTTTTCTTGTTTTTATTTGTAATAAAAAAGGGGCAAATTTTGTGGTTCTTCATGCTTGGGGCCGATTTTGTTTTTGTTGCACGTGGGAAGGTTTGGACGGCCGGTTATGTTTCTTGCTCGCCTATGGCCGATCTTGCCTCTTGCTTTGGGGTTGGGCGTTTATTCATGATTTTGGTCGTGGAAAAAAAAATGGGGGCCGGTTTCATATTCATCGTGCAAAGATGACCAATTTTGAGTCGTTCCATTCGCCAGGCCTGATTTCGTTTTTGTGCAAAGGGGGCCGGTTTCGCTGTGCATAGGGCCGATTTTGATTCATACCATTCAGAAGGGCCAGTTTCGTTTAGTGCAAAGGGGGAGCCGATTTCATTGTTCTCCATGCTTTGGGGCCGGTTTCGTTTTTTGATGCATGAGATCCGGTTTGGAAGGCTGTTATTGATTCTTGCTTTCATGCTTCAGAAAAGGACCGTTCTCTCGCTTATGACCGATATTGCCTCTTGCTTTATGGTTGGCAGTTTTTTCAAAAAAAAAATTTGGGGTATGTATTTATGGCCGGTTTCATTTAAAGAAGGCCGGTTTCGTTTCCTAATCAGGGCCAATTTCATTTTTTGTGCAAAGGGGGACGGTTTCAAAGTGCTTTGGGCCAATTTTGATCCTTATCATACATAAGGGCCGGTTTCGATTCTTAGTCAGGGCCGTTTTTTGTTTTTTGCCAAGGGGGTCGGTCTCGTTGTGCTTTCGGCCGATATTTATTCTTATGAATCATAAGGGCCGGGTTTGTTTTGTGCTAAGGGGGCCGATTTTGTTTGTTCTTCATGCATTGGGAACGGTTTCGCTTCCGATGCATGAGGGGTGGACTTTCACATTCTTTTGCCCGTTTTAAAAAAATATAAAATAAAAAAGACTGGGGTATGTATTTATAGCCTGTTTCATTTCTTCGTGCAAAGAAGGTCGGTTTTGGTTCTTAATCAGGGCTGATTTTGTTTTCTGGTACAAAGGGGGCCGATTTCATCATGCTTTGGGCCGATTTTGATCCTTATCATACAGAAGGGCATTAGGGTTGGTTTCAAGGAAGGTTGTGTTACATCCTTGATTGTTTTGGGCCGATCAAGTCTCAAGAGTGAGGGAAAGTTGTTTTTCATGCTCTAGGGATTGTCTCAAGATTCAGGGATGGCCTCGGTTTGGGTTATCACATTACAATGCCGATTTGGATTCTCTGTTCACAAATGACAGTTAGACTCCCAACGATTAAGTCTTGAAGATTGGTTCATGTGTAGTAAAATATGCTGATGTGGCCTCCTACCCGATTCGGTATTAGGGGAGGTTTGGCATGACGATATGGTTTATTTCCCATTTGATTGCTGTATTATAGAGGCAGTTAAGTGCATAGTTTTTTTGTTCGTTCTCATGTCTTTAATGGTGTTGCTCGGGGAATGCCCTAACTTGGTGTTCTTCCTTTAAGTCGGCAAAACACTTGGAGTTAGAATATTATTTTTTATAAATTAATTTAATTTAATTTAATTCAATTAATTACCCAAAAAAGACGTAAATACAATGCCGAATTCTTTAGAGATGCTAGTAAAGACCAAAATTCATTACCATAACATCTGCGGAAGCAATAGTAACATCCGTAAAAATTTTCAGAAGCATTTAATGATCAAAACCAAATGGTATAAATACATATTTATTCATTAAGAGACTAAATACATTTCTTACATTGAAAATTACAATTCCTCATTGTCTTATCCTAATCACCTTCCGCTACGCCACTTTGATCACCAGATACCATCTTGTTCTTTCTATCTGAGATATTAGAAAATTTGACAAGTGAGTGAGCCAAATGTTCAGCAATGTATAAGTAAGCAAAGACATGTACATCTCATATTCAAAATAGACATATAGAGATATCATAGGAATATAATGCATGATTCTTTAATTCTTTACTCTTTGAGTTCTTACTTATTATTCATCTTTACGGACTTGAGCTAGTAGGCCTTACCATCTAACGTAGCGGTCATTCGAGGAAAGGATTATTGTGACGACCCGACTTTTAATTACCATCAAAGCCGTCGTCAATACTAATTTACAATATAAATAGATGAGCATAAAATTTTTTTTTTCTTTTCCTTACATCAAACCTGAGATGCATTCAAAAGATTAATAATTTCATAACT
>JAOVVI020008270.1:0-14293 GCA_028571085.2 Nepenthes alata
AGGCGTTCATCGTTGTATTTTCTCTTCATCATAGTGAAGTTTCTTGGACTACCCGTCCACTGCCGTGGTTTTTCACCATTCGCCAGATTGAGGGGTTTTCCACGTAAACTGAAGTGTTCATCCCTTGCAATCCCCTGTGCTTCTCTTTCCACTCGATTTTTACCTACTTTGTGTTGCTCCAATCCACCCGCACTCAACTCAACGCGCGGCCAGAATTAACCGGACGCAACAATATTTTTTGGTTAATTTTTGTTTTATATACACCAAATAACAAATATTTAAAAAGACCTTTTTATTTACCATCAAATATTAAAAAAATAGTTTTATACAATTTATTTTTAACTAAATAACTGGAACCTGTATGGAAAAAAAAAAGGAGCAAAACAAGTTGTTCTGGAGCAAGAACTTTCAAAGAAACACAAAAAAATAAAAAAATAAATAAATAAATAAGTAAAATAAGAGTATCATTCTGCTTGCATAAGAAATTCCCATACAATATTGGCCTCCAATCTCGTAAAATTGATTATAAAGTTCTAAATTATTTTCATCCAATGTTATCTCAGCTCAATTAAGAAAGAAAACATTTGTGTATATGTTCAAATTATATAACTATTGAGAGGTATATTAAAAAATGTATTAAAATATTTTTAAAAGATAAAAAGAATATTATTTAATTAGTATAGATAGTTCAATATGTCATATATTACCATAAAAAAATCCAAATTTAGAATATAGACAATCTAATTTAAACATTTTAAACCGACGATACAATGAGAGTGATTTACTTCAAGAATAATACATTTGAATATCGATTTCTGTAGGTTGATTAAGATTTGATAAATGATTCTTGGATGCTGTACATATACTCTTAAATAATATGCCGTTTTATCTATCTATTTATATCGTTGAGCTCACATAATCAAGTATCCGAGGAAGGATGAAGACCCTGAGTTATCTCCCAACTTGGCAATCAGTTCATAGCAGAACAATGGATGCCATTGCCATTCACAATTTTGTTAGGCGTAAAAGTGGCTAATGAAGCGTGGGATTCTCTTCTTCTGGATCAAAATGCCTATTACCAGTAATCCCCACAGGAACATTTACCATCGGTAAAATGGTGGAATCTGTTGGAATCCCGCAACACAATTTCGCGTCCAACAATCTTGGAAATATAACTGAAGGCCGAGTGGCAATCGCCACAGACCCGCAAGTTTTTCATTATCCTGATGGTTGAGGCTTGGGTGCGAGTAAGAGCGAAAGCAACGGCCAGCTTCTCACTGTGATAACTTAGGAGTTCTTCCTTGCTCTCCAACTCAACATCATAAAGAGCAAAGCCTGTTTGTGGTACAAACCCTGCATCCCTCATCTTCTGCTGCAGTTCACTGAGTTTTCTGTAGATTGCATCTTTCTCCGGGTGTGACTTGTCTCCAGCTACAAAGACATGGACGCCGTCCTTCATGGAGACCCAACTGCATCCAGCTTCTTTCTTCACAGCCGCCAGCGTCATCAAAGATCGAGCCTTCGACATGCATTCCCACTTTCCTCCAGAGGCATACATGTTAGAAAGGAGGACATAGTTCACCGCATTCTCAGGTTCTGACTCCAAAAGCATTTGGGCAGCCCTTGAACCAAATTCAGTATTACGCCCGTTTGTCCTAGCACAAGACCCAAGGACTGTCCTCCAGATAAGGGCATTCGGTTTCACAGGCATTTGGTTCACGAAATCCGCCAACTTATCTATATCGCCTGCCCGCCCGAGAAGGTCCACCATGCATGAGAAGTGCTCCATCCTAGGGGCTAAACCATAATGTTTACTCATGGATTCGAAATGCCCGTATCCTTCTTCTACCAATCCTGAATGACTACAAGCCGATAACACCCCCACGAAGGTGACATGATCAGGCAGTAGCCCTTCAAGTTTCATTTTCTCAAAGAACTCCAGAGATTTGTCCACGTGTCCATGTCGTGCATAACCCGATATCATGGAATTCCAGGAATATACATTCCTCACCGACATCAACTTGAAAAGTCTTGAAGCATAATCTATCCTTCCGCACTTCGCATACATGTCAACAAGGGCACTCCCGACTACAACGTCAGATCCGAGGCAAGTTCTTATTTGACAAGCATGGACTTCCATCCCACGCTCTAGTGTTGCAACCGAGGCACACGCACTTAGCACTGTGGCAAAGGTAAAATGATCCAACTTTTGACCATTTTGCATAATGAACCAGACAAGATCCATGGCCTTGCAGAGCTGCTCATTATGTATGTAACCAGATATCATGGAATTCCAACTGACCTCATCTCTTCTTTCAGACATTCTAGAGAATATTTTCTCGCAGTGGTCCATATTTCCACACTTACCATAGCATGAAATAAGTGCATTCTCAATGGTTGGGTCATCGGCAACATGATATTTTAGAACTAGAGCATGAATCTGATGGCCAAATTCGTGAAATGAAATAGAGGACGCTGCTGAAAGAATATTTATAAAGGTGACTCGGTTAAGAGTCCATCCCGATCGCATCATGTCTGAGAAATACCCTACAGCTCCTAAAACCGATGCTTCTGAGTTGGCCAATGCCCCGATCACACAGTTCCACGAAACTTGATCGTACTCTGGCATAAAGAGAAACAATTCCTGGCATTCGATGAGGCTTCCGGTTTCTGAATATAATGCAAGCAGAGCATTGGAAACTGAGACATCAAAATCAAGTCCCAATTTAAGTACTTCACAATGTATTTGTGCTCCTGCCCTGATCCAACTTAAGCTAGCACATGAACTCAAAGAACTGATTAATGTGAAATTTGAAGGCCTCAATGCAGTTCTTCTCATCATACAGAAGTTTAACACTGCTTCTTCGTAACACCCATTTTGGTCAAGACCAGAGATCAAAGAATTCCAAGAAACTAAGTCTCTTTCTCCAACAAGTCTAAAAACTGAGCAAGCATAATCTATAGCGCCACATTTTGCATACATATTGATCAGGCCATTACCAATTGCAACTTTTACTTCGCTCAAGCCTGTTCTTATTACATATGCATGAAGCTCTCTACCATTTCTCCTTCCTTCTTCTAATACATTAAATTCGGCAAAAGCACTTAAAAGAATCACATAAGAATCAAGGTTAATTTCAACCAAATGTTTCATCTCCTTAAATACCTCAGCTGCTTCTTCTCCTCTCTTTTGCTTAACAAGTCCCACCATCAATCCGTTCATAGAAACTGCATTCCTGACACTCATCTGTTCAAATATCTTCTTAGCACTATTAATCAATCCCAATTTTGCGAAACCGCTAACCAAAGCACTTCCAACAAACAAATCACCTAAAAATCCACTTTTATGCACGCTAGTGAGTAATTGTTCAAACAAACACATATCGGAACTAGGAAAAGTAGATGCAACTGTTATTAAGCTACCAAATGTGTACTCATTTGGCATAAAACTGAACCCCAAACCTCCATATTGCATGGCTGAGAAGAGCTCAAATGCGGTAGCTGCATCTACTCTCTGGGAGTATACTGAGATAATAGAATTCCATGAAATCGAATTTCTCCCCAGTATCCCATCAAATACTGTCCTCGCATAGTCAGGTGACTCGAGACAGCAACTACCATACATTGACATCAACATGTTGCTCACTTCCACGTCGAATGCAAATTGTGTCTTAGATATTAAACCGTGAATTTGCCTGCCGAAATGAAAGCTATCCGGTCCTAACTCTTGGCACGCCCGAAGAGCACTGCCAAATGCGTAGTGATTAGGGAGAAAACCCGCACAGATCATTCCCTTGAAAAGAGCACAGGCCTCGTCAGGCATGCCATTTTTTGTACAACCTGACATCAAGCACGCCCAACTAACCGTATTCCTTTCAGGCATTTCGTCAAACACATCCTGCGCTGAATATAAATCGCCAATTCTAACGTATATGTTAATCAAAGTATTAGCCAAGAATAAGTCCCCACCAAACCCGTGTTTCACAATCTGGATATGAAGCTGTTCAGCTTCTTCTGGGCAACGAGAGTTTCGGTACCGACGGACAAGTAGGTCACGAAGTTCACTGCTAAACGAAGCAAAACAAGTGGGCTTTGCAGATTGAAGAGAGGAGGAGTGGGAAAAGGATATCTTTTGGAGATCGACTACGCAGGGGACAGGAATCAACGGATAGATACCGCATGTTTCCGGGGTTTTACAATCGAAGGAAATGGTACTTATTGGAGGAGAAGGGGAGGCAGCAACAGACTGTGCTGCTGCAACCGTACCAAAAGGAGAGAAGAATCGCCCGATGATGTATGTGGTTCTGAGGAAACTCCGATGCATGGTACCTTGAACCAAGCAGCGGCCGGTGAACCGCGAATTGCTTCGTCCATTCTTTGCGCGCCAAATTCTCATGCCATGCGCTCTTGCAATGCCATAATGCTATCATCTTCTGTCCTCTCCATCGTTTTTTTTTTAAGTTATTTTGGTTGTTTTTGGGAACGTTAGATACGGAATAGTAGATAATTATTTTATCATCTAATTAAATTATAAATTTATAATAAATAACTTCTTATAAAGTATGTTAATAACGATAATTATTTTGTTAATATTACATCATATTTTGCAAGAGAAATATGTTTAATAACTCTCTTAAGTATCAGTTCATTAATCTTTGGGGAGAAAGCTTTTTCATAAAATGAACTGAAAGTGAGTGACTCAGAGCACAATACCATAAATTATAAGCAATTCTATTACATCTCCAACGATGTTTGATGAGTCAGGCAAAGTAAGATAGAATCTGAGGCGACTTCAGATTCTGTGATGCAACTCGGCCGATTCAGACCACTCTGGAGCCGTTTAGAGCAATCACGCCTTCGGGCGCTGCAGGGAACATGGTAGAACAGAGGGGAGGGGAATTCCAGTAGGAGGAAGAAAACGAGCCGAGAAACAAAAATTTGAAGAGAAAAGGGAAAGTTCGAGAGGGAAAGAGAGAGAGAGATTGAGAAGACAAGAGGCAGAGAAACAGAATCTATATTTGCTTACCCCTCTCACTAATCGCCAACAGTATAAGAAAGCAGTGCCACAGCATAAGAAAGCAGTGCACATGTAACAAAATATATCCTAATAATATTGCTACAGAGAAACAGTTTTGCTATAACACATTAAATGATATAATAAAATAACTATATATAGTCTCGATATTTTCGTGACGGCTGCGTTATTCGGGAGCTTTTGCGGGTTCTCGGCTGGGTCGGTGGTGCCGGGGTATTAGCTGCGATGAGACCGGTGACATTCTGTCTGCTGCAAATTATTGAATTAGTGGCAACTCCATGAGGATAGCAAAAGATGACCTTTCTTTGCCCATAAGATATTGTACAGTGCTGTTCATAATCCCCACAAGCTTGTGGCTACTGTATAAGCTGATACCTTTTCTCAACAAGCTGGGACTTTGGTGAAATATTTCTTGGATGAGATCTTCTGACATCCCGAGTGTTGGATCAGTGATCCTGTAATTTTAAAAACTATCTTTTTTCAGTAGTGAAATGAACATTACCTTATATCACCAATGGATGTGAAGAAGCTAGTTGAGATTTGTACAAATTCTAGAAAACAAAATTCAGTGTATGTCTTTTTAGTTTTTTTCTTTTTTTCTGTTGAAAATTAACATCTTGGGTCCTCCAACCAACAAACAAATAGCACCCATGGAAATTTTCATTTCCATGAATGCCATTTCGGTTTCTTTCCTGTTAAAATTTAGCAGCTTGGGTCATCTAATCAACAAACAGGGAGTACCATACACTTTTTTGTTCCAATTTCTTTGGCTGGGATGGATATAATTCATTGCATATAGATTTATCTAATATTGCAACACAAAAAAGAAGTAGAACTTTCAAGAAAGATACAAAATGGGTTGTTCTTAATGGGACCAACCTACCATTGGAACTGCAAGGAAATACATAATAATGTATGATAAGTACACAACAAGTATACACAATCGATAAAAGTACGATTTTTACGTGAAAAATTTTATTTTAAACAAGGAACAAAAATCATGGGACTTAAGATCCGAAAAATATCTTTACTATGAAATACACAAGAATGCACGATAAGCACACAACAAGTATACACAATCGATAAAAGTATAATTTTTACGTTGAAAACCCCCTCTTAAATAAGGAGGAAAAACTACGGGACCCAAGGTCCAAAAATTATCTCCACTAGGTAATATCTCGATTACACAAATCCCACATACAAGGTCAAACAATCTTGTTTCAAAATAAGTCCGTATAATAGAGAATATAATATAAAATAGAAGAAATGAAATCCGGTAAATGTTCTTCTCAATAGCAAGAACGACATATCCACGATCGACGGAGATTGGAATTTAATTTGGAACGCAAATAAATGTATAAAATTTTCTCTTCTCCATTTTCTTTCTTTTTTCTTTTCTCTCTCAAAACGGCGTGCAAACTACAGAGATTTTAACCCTAACACATCAGCTGTATTTTTATCCTCCTGGCCGCACTCGAACGCCAATCAAGCGCAACTTGAGCGCAGTGCTTCTAGAAATGGCATTCGAGCGCCTATCGAGCTCTCAGTGAGCGCCCATATTGTAAAAAATGTGCCTCAGTGGCGCATCGGGTGCTCATCGAGAGCCCACCTTCTAGAAATCGCACCTTAGTGACACCTCAGGCGCTCAACGAGTGCCAACAGTCCAAAAATTCCGCATCAGTGGTGTCTCGGGCGTGATGCTATCGGAATTAGCGCCTCAAACCTTCGTTGCGTGTGCTTATCTTCTAGCAATTCTGAAATGCTCATCATTCGTACCACTAATTGGCATGTTAAATAGGTATGAGCCCACACGGAAGTGACCCATAACCCAATAATTTTTTATTTCTAGCAATTATGACTCTCTTCTGTCCCTGACTAGTTTTATCATAGATATTCAAGACCTAATAATTAAAAATTTTTGGAGGTTTTCTCGGTCTTTGTTTGTATCGATACACCAATACTTTTTGAGATTTCTCCGTGATATCCCTACTAAAACAAGCTACTCCCTCTATCCCAAAGCAACTTTTCCAAGTCTTGCAATTTTTCTCATTAAAAGAAAATGAGACAAAGTGAAACAATTAGGCTAGAAGCCTAAAAGGGTGACTCATGCACCTCCTCCTCATTCCCCCCCCCACCACACACACACAAAAAAAAGAAAATAAAATAATAAAGTAAAACGCTTCATGCACATAGCTTTCTTCCCTTAAAAAATAGTGATACTGTGATGAGACTTCCACATCATGTTGTTTAGAAGGGATCAGATATATGAGGTCTCACTGTTTAGTTGCGAAAATGGTATTTTTCTATGTGTGGAGCTTCATCACATCTATGACTCAATTACAATATATGAAGTCATACCCTTTAGTTGTAACAAAAACAGTTACAGAACAAACACAAAGTTGAAGAACAATTTAAAGGAATAAGGACAAATTCTACTGTATAATCTAATGGTTACTGGTTTAAATTATGAAAAATTATATTTTGCTTTGCGTTAGATAAGGTTGCTTATGATAAATCCAAAGTGGTTTGATCTTCCCGAGCCCCATGCTTACTAGAAGCTCGATGCATAGGATTGTCCATTTAGTTACAGATATGAAACGAAATAGTAGTTGATATATATTATATATTTTTAATACCTTGATAAAATTATGATATGTTATGTTCAATGCTGATACTTATAACTTGATATAACCGTTATTAATATGATCGTGACCTATACAAATATATTGATCCATAGTTATAGAATAAACACACAAATGGCTAGCTGTAATTCGGGAGACCAAGAAACTGAGTATGCACGATACTTCATAGTTGTAGTTGCACCAAGTGTCCATGATTTGGTGGGTCCAACATTAATGTAATTGTTCTCACAAAATCATATAAAATTCACATTATTCTATCCCTAATAAAATCCCTTATTATTCTAATGAGTAGAATACAAGAACTATGCCCTTAAAAAAGATATATTTTTCGAAGACACTTAAAGCTATACAATATAGTTATTGTAGCATATTATTTATCCGTACCAATTAATAGTCATAAGAATCTTATGATATGGTATATGATTATTATGCTTTTTAATAACTAAATAAATTTGGCACGAAGAAAAAATATTTTTTAATAATTTATTAATTTAATAAAATTATATACTTTTCAACTTGAAAAAAATATATATAAACAAATATAAAAATATATGTGGCGAATTGATATGAGCCAGTAATCAAGATTCAATCCGAAGGGATTTCAAAGTGAATTATTGTATAGACAGTTTCCTTATAAGATATTTTAAGATAACAACTTTCAGATAAATTCAACTTATTAAAATAATATTAAATCAAACAAGTGGATCTAAATTTATCACTATTATAAAAATTGATAATAAAATTTTAAAAAAAATAAAAAAACCAAATATTTTATTAAAAATATATATAAAAAAAGCTTGAAAAAGTTATCACTAATTTCATTAATTTTGCAATTAGGCTAATTGATGTAAGCCTTAGTCTAGGGCTTAAACAACCACGGAAGTCATGGACCACCCCATTATGTATACTCCTTTTTTTATAATTAAATTAAATACCATCCTTGGGACATTAGTTTAGGATCTATTTGATATTATTTTTTAAATAAATTTAAAATATCTGTAAATCATTATGGATTTATAAAACATTTTTAACTAAAAATTTCAAAATAATCCTAAAAATGCTTCTGAAAAAAAAACTTTTAATAATAAATATTTTGACGGAATAATATTATTTATATATTTATTTATACTAAAATTATTATTTTTGGGACAGAAAGAACAATAATTGAGAGATTAAAAATTAAAATAGGATGGGATCCATCTCTACTTTTAATAATACTAATATAATTAAGTATATAATTAAATATATAAATAATATTAATCTTTTTAATAAACTTTCCATAGTAGACCAAATTATTGATAATGACATAATAATTAAAGTTTTTAAAATAATCAGAAAAAAGTTCATTTTGACCCATGAAAACAAAATTGATATTGGGCCTTTGTTATTATAAGGCCTCACAATGTCAAGCCCCATGCCACAACAGTGCATGGTCCTACCCATGTTGAAAGACGCCTACCTTGGATTTTACTTCGCGAAGCATAATTTTTTTACTTTTTAATTTTTTTATAAAATTTATATTAAAAAATAAAAAATAAATTGATAAAAAAAGATGTTTCGCTGAGTAGAATTTCTGTTCCCACCTGTCTCGTGTATTTAAGAATAAAATGGTCATTGATTTGAGCCAACTATCATTTTATAAGAGACCAAAATAGTTAGAATAATTTTAAAGAAATTATGTAGACGTTTCAAAAGTATAACCGAGGTTGAAAAGATTTTCTCGGATCACGGTTGCTGACCAACGGTTAAGATTCTGCATCAGTCGATAGATCATTAGATGAAAAGTAAAGTGAGCTGACACCAATAACTGATAAGATGGTCGTCATTTTTAAAGGGTTAATAGACGTATGGATAGAACACAAAACCTACCGCTAACGAGAAGTGCAACACGATAAGCTAAGGAACGGGTGAGGCTCCATTGTTCTTAACGATGGAGTCAAATTTTCACTGATTTTGAGCCATTGGATAAGAATTTAAAAGTAATAAATTATATATTTTAAAAAATAAAAAAATATATATATATGATTATAATTTTTGTATTATTTGTTATAATATGAGTATTTTATATCAAAATATTATAAAAAGAATCATAAAAGCAACTATATATATATATTTTTTAATTTTTTTAATTATAAAGTGTGAATCATCAAACTCTGAAAATCTAAGGGTCATCACATATATATTATGCAATAGACGCACGATGGATAGGGACGCAGTAGAGTGCCCTTAGATCTGATATGAGAATCACCTGTATTTATACCAAAAGAAAGAAAATTATTTACACTGATAATTAATATGTCTGTTGTGTATTTACAAAATATAATTTAAGATCGTCTTACTAACCAATTTATTTATGCACGGTATTGATAACTCTATGTTATTTGCACCGATTCAAGTGTAATAGTGTTTTGCTTAGTTTATTTAATCAATGGTATAAGAATGACATCAAGTGACATTGTTCATAATGCCCACACTCATCATTTGATTAATTTATGGGAAATAAGGCATGTAGAGTTGCTTTTTTATTTTTTAATTACATAGTATTGAGGCCTAATTTTTTTTTTGGAGACAGTGATTGTACGATTTTTTAATATTTCAATATAATTATTTACTTATTGAAAAATTATGAGATATAATTTGAAAAAAATAGAGGTAATATTTTTCTTTGGAACAATTATTAATATAATGATATTTAATTTATCTATTTAATTTTTTGAAAATCTATTAGGATAAATAAATAAATAAAATATCACGTCACTTAAAAATAATATATAAATATCTAAATATATTTTTCTAATCCTTAATGTTTAAGGTGTGATGTTTAAGGTGTGTGGATCTTTCAAGAAGCTTCTAAATTGAAATTAGATTAAATTTTTGAAAACATCTTTAAAGTATTTGAACAATCTTTATAAAATATTCTGGGAAAGCTATAATTAGTAAATTCCTCCAAAAATTACCTATAAAAATTAGCTTAAATATTGTACGACGAGTCTAAAATGATTCATTTCACACCGAAGATCAAACGTCTGCATGATTCCTTTCACACCAAAGGTCAAATAATCACTCTCTTCAACTCCAACTACGATTATTTATAGCAAGTCAATCTTTCTTTCTGTCTCGATCGATTAGCTAGCTTTCTTCCCCCTCCCCAACTGACTAAAAACCATGAACAAAATTATTGATTATCAGCTTTCTTCATCAGATGGTGCAACAACTGAGTTGGGCATGAACGATGAGCTGCTGCTGCTCGGAGAGATGAACTTTGATCATCTGATTGACCTCCTCAGTTCAGAAAACTCCATCTGCGAAAACATGGAGGAAAACCTGCAGCTTTTTACTGGTATGACCACCCCAGCGATAGGGGATATATTCCATTTCGCTTCACCCACTGTTTCTATGGGCATGGAGGAAGGAGAGGGAAGAGGAGGAGGAGCAGAAGAGAATGGTGTGGCTGTGTCGAAGAATGCGAAAGTCGTCGATCGATCAAGAACTTTGATTTCCGAGCGCAGGAGGAGAGGTCGAATGAAGGAGAAGCTCTATGCTTTGCGCGCCTTGGTTCCTAACATAACTAAGGTCCGTGAATATAATAATGAAAGTTTGTTTTTTATATAGGATCTGTAAAAGGGATAGTAGACCACTTTTAATGTATTTTTTATTGTCTTATTTCATATTATATGAAAGGTTAATTCTATACTTCAACTCATGACAATAATGTTGTATGGCAATTGTTGTGTCCCGGATTTTGGGGTCCGGTGTAACACAAATATTTGAGGGTGTAAATATTTAGAGATGGAGAGAAAAATACCGGGATTTACGTGGAAAACCTCTCATCGAATTAGGAGAAAAAAATCACGAGGCTCTGGGCCTTTAAAAATGCTCCACTATGGGTGAAAGTATTACAAAATACAAGTTTATGGGAGTATCTTCCTTTTCTCTTCCTAGTCTCCCTACGTAGAAAGCTCTCTCCTTTTTGAAGCTTAAGAACATTTTTCTTCTTGTCTGAAAAGAGGAAAAAAGCCCCCCGAACTAGGGATTTTGCTAGGTATTTATAGAAAAAATTTGTGCCGTTGGAGAAAGGACACGTGGCAGCTGGTGTATGGCTGAGAGGCTGTCCACTTGTCCTGCAGACTGTGTCAGGTGAGCCTGTCACCTGGCCTGCTGGTGCGGCGTGTCAGGGACACCTGTCACCAGCCCTGTGGATCCGGCGCCTGCTCTGCGGATATGGTGTGTCAGGGACGCCAACCCTGCAGATACGGCGTGTCAGGAGCCGTTTGGACTTTTCATGATAGCGCGTGCTTCTTGGTAATGGCGAAGTTATTTCGGTGGCGCTGGCGGCCGTTTATGAGATAGAGTCCTCATCCTTAAGCGACGTATCTTGCCTCTCTGTAAGTATGCGGACTCCTTGAGGGAGAAAGCTCTTGGACGTTTGATAGCTCTTCTGATGATTGATGGATCTTTGGTTCCTTGTGGAGAATCCTCGGGTCTTTACTGACCTCTTGGATTAACTTGGGGCCTGAAGGAACGTCTGGGATCCTCGGACTTTTTGGTCACAGTGAGTCATCTGAGTTGACAAATTTGATCATTTTGGCTTCTTGTGCGGGGATGCCAAGGCTGTCCTCGTCTGTTTAGAAGGTCCTCTAATCCTTTTCCTAGTCCTCGGATTTGTGGGCCTAGGGTTCTCGGATGTTTCTCGGGTTTTCTTGATGACGTCAGCCCCTTGCGGCGTTCTCGAGTTTCTTTTGGTTAAATGGGTCTCTCGGACTTTTATCGCCACTTGGGTTTTTGGGACACTAGCCCACGTTCTCGAGCTAGTTAGGCCAATTTAGCCCAATGAACTAAATTGGGCTTTTGGGCTTCTTGGGCCAGCCCGTCCTCTTAGTCCGGGGTCATGACTTTGGGCCTCTTCTTTGGGCCGTGTTTTATGCGCCCTTATATTGGGACCCAACATTCCATTTCGCTTCACCCACTGTTTCTATGGGCATGGAAGAAGGAGAGGGAGGAGGAGCAGAAGAGAATGGTGTGGCTGTGTCGAAGAACGCGAAAGTCGTCGATCGATCAAGAACTTTGATTTCCGAGCGCAGGAGGAGAGGTCGAATGAAGGAGAAGCTCTATGCTTTGCGCGCCTTGGTTCCTAACATAACTAAGGTCCGTGAATATAATAATGCAAGTTTTTTTTTTTATATAGGATCTGTAAAAGGGATAGTAGACCACTTTTAATGTATTATTTATTGTCTTATTTCGTATTATATGAAAGGTTAATTTTATATTTCAACTCATGACAATAATGTTGTATGGCAATTGTTGCGTCCCGAATTTGGGGTCCGGTACAACACAAATATTTGACGGTGTAAAGATTTAGAGATGGAGAGAAGAACACCGGAGTTTATGTGAAAAATCTCCCCTCGAATTAGGAGAAAAAAACCCACGAGGCTCTCGGCCTTTAAAAATGCTCCACTATGGGTGGAAGTATTATAAAATACAAGTTTGTGGGAGTATCTTCTCTTTCACTTTCTAGTCTCCCTACGTAGAAAACTATCTCCTTTTTGAAACTTAAGAGCCTTTTTCCTTCTGGTCTGAAAAGAGAAAAAAAGCCCCCGAACTAGGGATTTTGCTAGGTATTTATATAAAAAAATTATGCCGTTGAAAAAAGGTCATGTGACAGCTGGCGTATGGTTGGAAGGTTGTCCACCTACCCTGCAGACTGTGTCAGGCGAGCCTGCCACCTAGCCTGCTTGTGCGGCATGTCAGGGACGCCTATCACCAGCCCTGTGAATGCGGCACCTGCTTTGCGGATATAGCATGTCAAGGACGCCAACCCTGCAGATACGGCGTGTTATGAGCCGTTTGAACTTTTCATGATGGCGCGTGCTTCTTGGTAATGGCTAAATTTCTTAGCTAGCACTGGCAGCCGTTTATGAGATAGAGTCCTCGTCCTTAAGTGACGTATCTTGTCCCTCTGTGAGTATGCGGACTGCTTAAGGGAGAAAGCTCTCGGACGTTTGATGGCTCTTCTGATGATTGATGGATCTTTGCTTCCTTGTGGAGAGTTCTCGGGTCTTTACTGACCTCTCGGATTAACCTGGGGTCTGATGGAACGTCTTGGGTCCTCGGGCATCTTGGTCACAGTGAGCCATCTGAGTTGACATATTTGGTCATTTTGGCTTTTTATGCGGAGACGCCAAGGCTGTCCTCGTCTGTTTAGAATGTTCTCTGATCATTTTCCTAGTCCTCGGATTTATGGGCCTAGGGTTCTCGGACGTTTCTCGGGTTTTCTTGATGACGTTAGCCCCTTGCGGCGTCCTCGAGCTCATTTTGGTTAAATGAGCCTCTCGGACTTTTGTCGCCACTTGGGTTTCTGGGACACTAGCCCATGTTCTCGGGCTATTAAGGCCAATTTAGCCCAATAAACTAAATTAGGCTTTTGGGCCTCTTGGGCCTGCCCGTTTTCTTGGTTCGGGGTCGTGACTTTGGGCCTCATTTTTGGGTCGTGTTTTATTTGCCCTTATATTGGGACCCAACATTCCATTTCGCTTCACCCATTGTTTCTATGGGCATGGAAGAAGGAGAGGGAGGAGGAGGAGGAGCAGAAGAGAATGGTGTGGCTGTGTCGAAGAAG
>JAOVVI020008271.1:0-14292 GCA_028571085.2 Nepenthes alata
AATTTCAACATAAATGATTTTACAAGTCACTAATTTTACATTAATTTTGATGAAAGGAATTTGTTTCTCAAGTATAAGAAAATGTGTATATTTATATTTTGTATAGAGTTTTTAGTATTGACTAAATAATGACTATTATAAAAAATTAATTGAATATATTTAGATATGTCATAATATATTATTTATAAATTAAGTATTAAACTTAATATTTACGAGTTAGAAAAGTGATATTTAATCCAACTATATAAAATAATATATAGTCAATCTACTCATTGATTATAAATAGTGATATATGATTTTTAGCTGTGTAAAAAAAATCATATCCCAAAATTTGATATTCGATAATTATTGATAAAGTTATTATTGATCATTAATTCATATATGTTGGCACAATTTTTCTATAACTGATGTTCCCATATATATTATCTGATTTTTGCATGCCATATGATTTCTGCATTTGTATAACTTTTTGACGTACGGGTTATCATCTATTGATTGAGTAAATAAATTAATCCTACTTATAAAGTTGGAATACTGATTTTTTTTCTTTGAGAAATCTTTTTAAGGGAAAATGCCGTTGATGGCAAAAAACAAGTCTTTTTCCAAAATGGATTTATTAAATGAAAATAAATCTAACATTAATTTTAAATTTAAATTCCAAGACACTTTTTAATTAAGAGAACTCTTCCCCTTTAGAACACCATTGACTTCTTGATATCGAGCTTTCTTCCATTTTTATCTAGAGATATTAAATGGATCTTATCTAATAAAATTTAAAACGTTAAAATTTTAATTTAACATGGCGTGGCTTGTGATATATTGAGCCAAAGTATACTTATAACATAAGCTTGCACCCCGTCCCAAATGAGTCAGCCATTTATCATGCAGTGTGGCATGATCAAAATGTTAGACCGTATTACACATAACATCGTTCATTACAGGCCAAGCTTGGCACAACCCGTGGTGGATTGGGCCGTGTTGTGTAATAAGCGATTTAACATCTCTATTTTTATCTTTTGTTATGATAGTTGATTTCTTATCATAATTATATATATATATATTTTTTTTTGTGAAGAATTAAATATGCCAAGTTTTTTTTTTAAAAAAAAAATATTTTTTATATTTTTAATTTTTAAAATTTTATTATGATAATTTATTTTATAATGATAACCGTCCATATATAAAAAACTTTAGCAATTAAATATGAGATCAGACATTTATGACTGATGGATGTACTAACTGGACAAAAAAATATTCCGAGTAATATTCAACTTTTCTTACGTCAATGATTTCAAGTTCTCTGCCTTTGGGCACATAATATTATTTTACTTAATTGTATTAAATTTTTGGCAACCATTTCGGAATTATTACAAAACAAATTTCTGTGATAATAAAATAATCCACAATCTGGCCGTACATAACATTTTTTATTTTGATAGATCAATCTAACCCATCAAGTTATAATGAATCAATCAAACTCATCCAGTTAACCCAAATGGCCTAAGCCGCCGGTGTAAACCCTATTTAGCTAAAGAATTATCGTTCAATGTGGCATATCACATGCAAACACAAAGCAGGCATACAATTAATAATAATAATAACAGCCGTTATAATTATATATTTTTATAACATATTACTATTAAAACATCATCAATGATATAACATCTTATTTATTTATCTATCTGTAATACTTTTCTTTTTGGTAAGTAATCTGCAAAAATCAAGTCATTTTGGTAAAAATAGATAAATTTGCAAAATCAAGTCAAGCGATCGTAATTAAACGGCTGCAAAGATTAGCAGTAACATATAACTCAACGATGGATTAAGAAAGAGCCAAATGAAATTCCCTCACTAAAACATCACATCAACAGTGTATCACGCTTTAACATGGACATCTACCCCACCATCAATATCATCAAGCAACAGGTTAAGAGACATAGAAGTAGTAAATAAAGAGTTACAACAGAAGCAACTTATGTACATATAAGTGATGTTCTTTAATGACGTGATATTTCATTCATCCATCAATACTAATAGGCTCGTATAAACATAAATAGATGGATGGGTATAATGTTATCAGAGGATATCTCATGAGTGCCTAAAGAGTGTCTGTCAAACGGTAAAAAGCTGATGAAGAGCTTGAGCTGTGTCATGAGAAGGGCGATGGGGGGAATATCAATTCTCATCTAACTCGACAAGCTGTGCGCGCCGCTCAGCAGCTTTTTTCCGTACAAAAAAGCCCCACCTCATTGCTGCCTTGATCTTCAGCCAACCGACAACAGCTTTTCCGGACCGCGTGCGATTGTTGTCGAAACCTAAGTTTGGCGACGGTGGAGGCATGAATGGTTGGTATGAGTAACCTTCCTCAGGCACACCGATAGGAGCAGCATGGCCCCCCATGCTAAAGATCCGAAGCAGCTGTTGCATGTCTTCATTCTCGAGCATTTCGTTACTCCTGATACGAATCTCCTCCTCCGAAAAGAAGTCCTCGGCAGCCTTATCTGAGTTCTGCGACCAGCCATCATAGAGATTTGGATTCGAGTGCTGAACAGAAGCATTAGCAGTGAAAAGTCCTGAAGTAGACGGCTGCGGATGAAGCCATGCCAATCCAATCGCGTTATCATTCCTCGTGATCAGAGTTTGGTGTGAATTGTCAATCAGGTCATCATGCTGGGAAAATGAGGTGCTCTGAAACTGACTCTGCGAGTTTGAATTCATGAGTTGGGAATGATTGGAGAATCGGGTCGCCAGATGATCGCTGTAATCTGCGGCTGTTTAGCAGTAGACAAAAGACAAAGGTCAAAATGCCATTTCACCAGCACAAGAAAGATGATTTGGCAATCTCCAACACCAGTATGCCTTTAGCCACGGTTTGAGGTATCTATAATTATAAGCATGTAAAGTATCAACATGTATATTAACATACCTATATCTATTTGTATATGTGCATGAGTGTATTGAGAATGAAGCTATTTTCTCGCATTATTAGTTTAATTATTTTTTAATCGAAGATTGTAGTAGAAAGTCTATACCCATCCATGACTAGTAAATAGATTTAGGATTGAATCAAAACTTCGCAAGTGAACCTCAAACGATGCTTAATGGTTCTTCCTCGTGCAATTTTTGATTCACAAGGTAAAAAGATAACTAGATGTAACAGTAAGTGGTTCCCCAATCAGTGGCTCTATGATGTCGGTAATCTCAAGAAGGCTCAAACCAGAGAGACCAGTTGGCTCTGGTACAATAGATATGGACACTATAATTTTTAACAGTTGAAGCTACTGTTATAGAAAAACATGGTGAAAGATATTCTTGTGTTGATTCTGAATGGCATCATAGCTACATGAGGAAAAGTGATGCTGCCCACTCTGCCGCAAAAGGGGGCCGCTTTCTACACCCCACCCCCCAAAAAGGGTGGGGTCTTACCTTCCTCCCTCTCCATCCATCAAATAGTGTATAATTAGTAATAGTCGGAGATTAGTGGCTAGCTTTAATGGTTTGAAGGCCGTACTATTGCTACCAACCTTTTTGTTTATATTCTAGTAGATCTACATTTTCTATTAGATGAGAATAAAGAGGCTATCAACTTGGCAAGATGCACAGCCATTCCCCTCTGACAAAGCATGGAAAGTTTCAGAGAGCCTTCAACAATGAATACTGTTGTATGTGATTCGATGAGTACTTTATTATGTTCATCAACGACTACACAAGGCTGACTTGGCGTACTTTATCAAAGAGATATATGGAGTCTGGTGAGTATCCCGGAGGACCAGAGAGGATGCCAAATCAAGACTCTTAGAAGCGACAGTTGAAGAAGTTTAGATATCCAGAGAGTTTCACACTTTTCGAAAAACTGAAAGCATTGACTGTCAGCTCACACTAGGGAAACACTCCACCAAAGAATGGAGTTCAGTGAGGAAGAACTGGCCAACAGTAGAGATGGCTTCATCTATGCTGAAAGACAAAGGCATGCCTCACAATCTTTGGATTGAATCTGTATACGCAGTGGTATACCTACGAGACTGGTCTTCCACCAAAGTTGTTCAAGGAAAAGCTCCTATTCAGGCTTGGACAGAGACGGTCAAACACCTTATGAGTGTTTGGTGTCTAATTACACTAGATAAATTGGCTAAATGGATGGGTCATAATTATTACAAAGAACCCACATCAATTCTAACAAGGAATCGTAGAGTTGATCATTTGACCAAGTGGGAAAAGGCACGAGCAAGAGAACCTGGCAGAATCCAAGGGATATAGAGTGATCAATCTATGGACCCAGAAAGTTATTGTCCGCAGAAATGTTATGTTTGACGGAGAAGCAAGCAAAAAGAGGCCTATGATGTTTCCTCATACCAAACCAAAGGTGCAACTTCCTACTATCGCGTTAGAACCACTGTATCAAGAATTCAAGTCGGAATCTGAAACGAAAACAACACCACCACCTAAATCAACTTGTTAACCCGCTCACCCAAGATCAAATAATTCTACACCAACTCCAAAAGGTGAAAGAAGATTGTCAAACAAATACAGCCGTATTGTTCTGTCACTGATGAATTCTTGATTTTGAATTAAGTGAATATCCTCACTATGCATTGCTTGAACCAAGCAACGTTGAAGAAGCAGGGGAAATGAGAAGAGAAAACGATAACTTGGAAAATGATTGACAAGCAAGTGCATAAACATGCTATTGGTGTCAAGTGGATGTTGTAGGCACTTAATCCTAGATGGCTCTTAGAAGCATATGGCAGACTGATTGCAAAAAGGATATTCACAACAATCTGAATTAGTTTACAATGAAACATTTGATCCAGTCTCCAAACAAGAATGCAATCTTAGAATTGGAAGCTCAAAAGAAGTGGAGAATCTACTAAACAGATTCCAACTAAACTTTCTTCAATAGCTATCTAGGAGAAGAAAAATTTGTTGAACGACCACCAGGCTTTGCAGGAATTCTAATAATTATCATTTATGGGGTCTCCCCGGGTAGGAGCTTGATCTACTTGCAAAAATCTCTTAGTAGAGTTGGATAAACCTGGTCTACCACAAAGGAGGGTTTTCACCTTGGACAATGGAGAACGAAATGAAGAAGATGTTTCCATAACAAATAATTGCCTAATATATGGATCAAACAACTGATATTCTCATATACCCTCAACATCAAACGAGATCCCACCAACAGTAATTTAACAGCCTTCCCCACCCTTTGCAAATGCAGATGGAGAAAAAAAGAAGTGAAGAAATTTTACTAGAAGAAAATAACCCTGTGATCAGCGAAATGAGAAAATAGTTGTGCTTTCATCAGAAATATGTGCCTCCAGCGGTCTAGCCACCTTAAAACCTAAACTTGCACAAATATACCTAATTACCATTTTCTATCAGCTTATGATTCCCATAACAGTAGGCTGTTCAGGATAATATGAGTAATGCTATTTTCAAAACATTGAAGTCCATTGGAAATTGTAACCAAGGAAAAAAACAGACCATTTGGAACTTGGATTGTGAAAAGAATGAAAAATGGAAGGAAGGACGTGTTCCAAAAGTATCCATCATTTTACCCTCTTCTCCTTGCCCTCAAATTGTTGAGGGCAAGACAGATTCTAAGTATATAATCTCCATCCTCATTACATTATTTTCAAGTCATCCCTGCAATGCATAGTATAGATTTATTCTGCAATTTTGCTTTCTGACTTTCTATTTCACTGGAAGAAGGGGAAGTTCTAATATGCTTTAGTTGAAGTGACCACTGAAATTCAAGCATAGCAAGAAAGATTATTCTTGCTCTAATTCAAAGCTTATTTTGAGATTATCATGAGTTGAAAACTTCTCAATTTTCCAGCATTAAATCACTTAATTCCCACAAACAGATTCGGAACCGTGTAAAAAATGCACTCTCTCGGTGACACCATATCTTCTCAGAGTCACATGCCGATGAAAAATGAATTGTGACAATACACTAATGCAGTAATGCAGAGTCTACCTTGGCTTGGCTTTGAGAAAAATCTAATGGAAGCGTTGATGTTCAGTAGTTTTCAAAGGGACCAACAATCTAAATTTTCTTTTTAAAAAAAAAAGATAAATAAATCTTTTGATCTGTAAGGAAATTATTAGTAGTACTGTAGCTTAACCATACACAAAAAATATCCCTTGGCAGATAATAAGACTCCTTTGGTTAAAATTCAGCTTGTTGTTTCATATATGATCACACTCGGTATAGCTAAAATCAAAAGGAAAAAATATCAAAAGTATTCTCAGCTTTCACTTATTTTTTTCCAATTCTATCCTAAACTTTAATTTTAATACCAATTTTCTTCTATGTAAAAAACCTTTATAAAATTGGATGTAAAAAATTTCAAAACTATCCTTCCTTTTCAAATTTTACTGTTTGACGGTGGTCACATTGACCTACTTCTTTACATAGAATAAAAGCGGTACTAAATTAAACACAGAATATAATTGGAAAAACAGAGAAAAAGTAAATAGAATAGAGAAAATAAAAGTCGAGAATAGAATTGGCAAAAGAAAGAAGTTGAAATATTTTTGGTGCTTTTGCCGTCAATAAATTAATTTGATGTGATTTGATTATTTAATTACAACAATGTTATACATCCCTTATCCCAATGCATACAGTATGAGTTATAGCTCCACAAGATTTAGAAGAAAGAGACAACTATACAAATATACAGAGTCAGAAATATATGATGGATGCATGCATGCCAGCACGCTGAATTCAGAAAAGACGTACTATTCTAAAGCACTACTTCATTTCACCTCCTTCCTTCGTTTTTTTGGCTTAAAAGATGCTTAAAGCTTAACATTAACAAGTAATCTAGCAACAAAACAGGCACTGTATTACCTGCAACTGATAGGCTGGAGTCCAAAAGAGGCTGCTGAG
The DNA here is from genome assembly GCA_028571085.2 of Nepenthes alata. Classification (NCBI taxonomy): domain Eukaryota; kingdom Viridiplantae; phylum Streptophyta; class Magnoliopsida; order Caryophyllales; family Nepenthaceae; genus Nepenthes; species Nepenthes alata. Next base: position 6,893 of record JAOVVI020008271.1, read on the forward strand.
AAGAAACTGAACTAGGCAAATGGGGCAGAGCTAACTGATGATCTAAGGCATTAGAAAAATTGGTCGGGACCATTGATAGTTCATTCTGAGAACTTGATCTCCTCGTTTGCTTGGAGCCCAAAAGTGACTTGCCATCATACTCTATAACCTGATGCCAGTTGTCATAAGCCTTTTTCACTAGGGAATCAACAAAATCCTGCATCCCATAAAAGTGACAACGATAAAAACAAAAGCATTGATAGTTTCATCCACCTAAGCTCCGATTTTTAATGTGTGGTCACTGGTGATCATTCAGTTTTCAATTAGTTAAACTACATTCTGAAACAAGATGAGAGACTGTTCCCATACAGTACAGGATACCATAAGCAGCATATACTATCACACATTACTGCTAAATAAAAAATAAAAAAGAATGGTAAAAAATAGCGAGTACAATGACAATAAGAAAAAGCAGTAACAGATAAATAGTGGAGAAATTCAATCAAATGACAAACACATTGAACTTGCAAGTGGAGGCAACATCTGTTCTAAAGGGAAAGTATGCATAAAAAATTTTACATAAAGAAGGATTTCACTAAGAAACAACATGAACATGACCAACCTTCTGATCATCAGGTAGAGAATCAGCAGAGAAATACCGCTCCCTAGCAATAAGACCATTAAGCTCGTATATGTTGTTAAATACAACACCAACGTTCTTTGAGTCATCGGGATAATAAACATACAACTTGCCACTTAGAACACAAGTCTTTGAGTGATCCATGAGAGCATCCCACATCTTGTTTGACATACCACTTCCAAGTATCTACAAGTGCAGAGTAATATATCAGGAACAGTATGTCAGCATATATATGTCAGGAAATTTTCATGAATAATAGCTGCCCAAATGCAATATCATGCACTAACATTTCGTAGTCTTTGAGAGTCCCTGACTGCAAGGCGAAGAAAATCTTCAACGATGTAGATCCCTGCAGCATTCAGCCTCTTGTGGAATGATCCATCTTTTCCAATTTTCTCCAATCTCCAAACTTCGTCATCCAGTGCAGGAGGGTAATGCTTCTTGTATACTGAAAAGAGAAAGAACATGAGGAAGAGAAAGGGCATTGTTAAACATCCAAACTTAAAATAGAAAGAAGCAATGCCAAATTCTGGAAATTTAACCTACATTCCCCTCTATGATCCTTGACAGTAAAGGCTTCAGTTTTTGCCTCACGTATCCGCAGACCTTCACAATATCCCGAGGCGACCTTCAGGCCGAGCCTGAACTTCCTGCTCCTTATCCAACTTGAATTATCAGTAAATGTAAGTTCCCCTAGAGTCCCTACACCTTCCTTGAGTGTCAACTGCAGGTCCCCAGTCAAAAGTGGTCTCTTTCCTTCGCGTTCCTTCACCACATGGCTTTCAAATTCTTCTTGAGTCCAGTCTTCATCATCTTCACTGTTGAAGTCTCCCTCAAGAACAACAACATCAAGCTTTGCAGAGGATTCAGGCCCAGAAGTCACCACATGTCTCGTGTTGGCATTGATTAGTACAATATGGACTGCAGCACCCTGCTCTCCTTCAATTTTCCCTCCCGTGAAAAGGGGAAGTGACAACCTGGATCTGAAGTGAAGCTTTAGATTCTTTCCATCTGACCCTTCAATTTGTTTAGGTGAAGACCTGAAATCTCAAAAGCAAGAATAAACCACCAAAAAAGCAGTAAGACAAGCTATATTGTGAAGCAACATAGAAAATTCCAAAGGATTACAAGACAGTGAGATAGAAAATGAAGCCCAGAAATAGATAGCAGAAGCCCTCATCATTCTTAATGCAGCATAGGCTACACACATCAGTGCTTCAAGATTCATAGCCACCATGGCCTGATACTTTGTATCAACTAGTCCATTGAACATCCAAAGGTGTGCCACTAGATTTTTTGCTCAAATGACCAACAGCACCTTAAAACCCCAATTAAAAGAGTTGATATGAACATCAACATCAGTAAAGCCCAAGTCCCACATTAGAGGATCAACAACGTGAATTCCTTGCCTCAATTGTGCTTGATTAAGATAAATCCTCTAAAGTTGATGTATGTACAATCAAATTATCACACTACATCCCTCCAAGTTTTCTAAGGGTTACCTCTCCCCTTAATAATTCCCCCAAATTAAAAAAAAAAAAATGTTTCCTCAATGATACATGACTTGGCCAATGTTTCAAGCACCTGAACAATTTTGAGAGTCCATCACCCATATTTTCTAAGTGATACTTCTAACTTACCGGGAATGCCTTTCTTTTTTAACAAATAAAATAAAATTTTTGAAGTCCTCAAGATTTTATATGATTACCTTGGGAAACTTGGCTTGAGTTGCAGCAGAATTCTCACAAAGGAATAAATTTTGTTTTGTTTTTTTGTTTTTTTTTTTGAAGCATCATCAGAATCCCAACTCTTCCCTCAAAAAAACCATCCTTTTCCAAATCTACGAGATTAACAGCTGAGTGATTTTCAGAAGCAGAGTGATTGGTGCACATTTTGATTCCTGGGACAACAATCATTACTTCAAGAAAATCCACCCATTTGGTCAAGTTAAGCAAACCTAGGAAATCCCCTACTTCGAGGCAGCTAAAAATAACCAATAAGGAGAGACATTTCACATAGAGATTTTACATGGTTCAGCTGATGCTTAAAAGACTTCAGATCTTTGAGACCCTAGGTCAAAAAATACAACCGAAAAACCCCAAGCTCTCTCCACGTGTTATACAATGAGATGGGACAAAACCTTATTATAGCAGCATACATAAGGTGCATTTTAGTACTTTTAAAAACTGAATAACATTGAAAAACATGCTAGGCTTGTACCAGCCTATCTAAAGAAAAAAGAAAGTAAGCCTCACAAAGAATTTTCTGTGCCGTAAAGGTCTCGTTTTTCAGTGGTACTGAGATATAAAAAAGAGGCAAGTATTATTTTTTAGTGGAGAATATATCACAACGCCAAAACTGGACTAGAAGATTAAGTAAAGAAATATTGCTTCCTGTGGAAGACAAACCTAGACTTCTTCCATGAACAAAGGAAGTTAAAACCAATATTAAGGATTTTCCTTGAAACTGGTCATAAGGGAAACTTTTTATACTTGTATCCAGAGATGCTTTATATTGCAGCATAACATCCCACTCCCTATCCCCTCATCATATGATTGTTTCATTGTTTCCATCTTGCAATGACCATCCTGCAGTGTCCCCACGTAAATCATGCTAAGCTGCTATATCTAAGTACAGAATGCTGGCTGGCAATACATAATAGATAATACTAGCAAACAAAATTTAAACGAAGACGATAGAAGGTATTGGTAATACACCTTAGGTAATGGAAAGAACTCCATGATTAAGGACAATACTTATTTCGATGGCAATAGAAGAGAAGTTTACAGAAGGAAGTCTAAGATGATTCAAAACTAAAAGAGAGGTCATATGATTCACAAATGAGGAACAGATGGTATAGGTTAGAGGAATTAGGAAGGGAGCAGTAGGTCTAGATTGACAGAGAGTGAGTACTAAAGAAAGATCTGACTCTACTTCAACTTTCGAAAAAGATGTTGCCTTGTTCCTACCACCACTTCCATAAGATTCATATAGCTAACCCTTGTAGCGGACTTAAGTCTTTCATATTGTTGTTTTCATTTCTTATTTCAGCAACAAGTTTTATGTCTGGTGCACCTTACCATATGTCTATTACCTTCTTAGTTGGCCTGGTTGGAATACCAGGTATTACTTCAAATTAGGGATCAACTATAAATGATATGGCTGGGATGTTTGCAGAGTTCAGACCCGATCAAACTGGCTTAAGAGAACAATGCAGTCTCTCACTCTCTTTCTTATGGCTAGGGATAGTAAACATGTCAACTTCTGGTTTGGTAAAGTTGAAGGGTAGGCTTGCTATACAACCATTTAACTCAACCAAGGTAGGAGAGAGAGAGAGAGAGAGAATTAGTGTTAAGGCCTTTGTCCCACAAGCCACCCTCGTCCATAATGTTGTGTAAAACTTGAACAAAATGAAGAGAGAAAACCTTTGCAAACCAAAGGATAATGTTGATGTACTGCAACACACATGGAAAAAGAAAATGTGAAGGAGAAGCTGTGACTCAAAAGTGGTAGTTGGCATGACAGTGACACAAATTGATACCTTACCCGCAATCAGTAAACTACGGCACTTTCAGGTGGGCTATGTTCATGGTTCAGAGCTTGAGTTTGAGTTTATGGCCCTCAGTTAAGGTTACGTACAACTTGACTAAGTCTGAATAACTTGAATTGAGATTTTGATTCAAGACTTACTGAATAGGATAAGTTTTCAGCAAGTGTAATGTTTAAGGTATGATTTCAAAGATAAGAGCACAAAAGTTTTTCTGACTTGGATTTCATCTTATATATTTGTGTTGATTGGTTTAGCTATTTAAATTGAAGCATATACAGAGTTGATTCTTCACTGAACTCAGTTTTGGTGTCATTGTTTTCACAAGTGCACCAAATTCTAGTTTGGGCAGACACAAATTGACTGAACTCTAGCATTATTGGGATCTTAACCCCTTAAATTACTTTTCTTCTCATCCCATCTTATTTAGCCTCCCTCACACCCTGTCTTTCCCTCCCTCCCTCTCTCTCACTTCTTCCTCAACTCTTTCACATCAAGTGGTATCAAAGTGAAAGCCTGACTCAATTCATAACCCTGTATCAACCATCAATTATTTCATCTGCCAACAATCCCAAAACCTATTTTCTCATTCCATTCTATCCACTTCATTCATGCGCTCCCTTCCTGAGATCTTTGTCCTCCGTCAGCTAAGCCTCTTTGTTGAGGCTAGACTGGATCGGGTTAGAGTAGGACTTTCAGGAATGGCAACTTTGGCATTTTTAAGTTACAATTGAAGACATTTTCAGCAGATTCAGGCAGTGGAATAAAGTAGTCATTAGTTGTGAAGGGATTCTATCAGATTTATAATTTATGTTTCAATTTGTGATTGGGAGGGCAGTTGGATTAGGAACACAGACATCAAGGATGGGCAGTAGGATAGCAGCAGTTTGTGGGGGAAGGATTTTGATAGATGAGACATGAACTCACAGCAACAAGTGCTGATAGCAGCAGTTTGTGTGGTGATGGTGAGTGGATGACTCCACAATAGTGATGTCCACACAAGTATCACTGGTGAAAGCGACTTGCAATTCAGGTACAAACAAGCGAAATTGTCAAATGACAGGTTTACAGCACATTGACAGGTGGCTTTGGATATTAGGCTATGATATAAATGGATGAGGGCTGAGGGCATCGTAGCTTAGAGATTTATCGTATCAATTATAATCCTTAATAATTGAATATGTTTTGCCAATTAAAAAGCAAAAAATGAAATATGTTAGAGCTTTATTCATAGGCAATTATTCTTGCAAATCAAGAAACAAATGTTGCAATTTTGATGTATTCAAGTACTACTTTCTTAGGTAATAATATCCTAGTAGGTATTCACAGCAGTTAAAAAAAGGTCTTAACTGCTATAATTTAGATTAACAATCTAGCACACCTTCCATAGACTAAAGTGGTGAAATTATGTTACAGGCTTGGCCACTGGAGAGCCAGCCCAGCTTGAGGCCCACCCCACGAACCCAGTTGGACCTCACGGGGAGCTTCGCCGCAGTAGCCGATCCACCCGTGCACCCGGAAAAAACCACGACTTCATCTGATATTAGGCTATTACTTATTGTTTTTTTTTTTCTATTATTGTTGTTAATTCCCTTATTACGGGTGGGCCCGTTTCCACTTAATTTCCTTATTCTGTTATTAGGCTAACAGTATATGAATGAGAAGAAACGGCCTGTGATGGCAAAACAAATTACAACTAATTTCTCTCTCGTTTGCTCTGTGCTCTCCTCTTCTCTTCTCTGTTGTCAGAATTTTCCCTTCCCTTCGTCTGCAAACCTCCCTTCCTCTGCTCAACTCCTCTCTCGATCTGTTGTTGCCTGCAACAAAGGTGCTTTCATTGAGACTAATGGCCGAGGGCATTCTGACTCGCTCAAAGGCGCATGATGAAGCATTCGCATGCATGGTAAAAGAGGTGAAAGATGTTGTGGCTGTCGTTCAACAACACTAAGAGGAAATCGCGACGCATAAGGCTGATACAGAACACATCAAGCATTATATTGCAGAGATTAATCTTACCCTAGCTCGGATGGAGCGATTTACCATGGCATCGACGCTTCCTCCGCTACTTCCCATGCCGACAATAAGTTCTTCTTCATTCTTAGTGTCGACTATGTCCTTTTCCCAACCCTTGCTAGCCTTATTGTCAACCACTGCTGAAAACCCTAACGAGCTCCAGCCACGCTTACCTAAGCTCGAGATTCCTTTCTTTTCGAGGGATAATGTAACTGGCTGGCTGTTCCAAATCGATCGGTTCTTCCTATACCATCGTACTCCTCCAAAGCATAAGCTTAATGTCGCCACCTTTTATATGTCTGGAGCGGCGTTCCAATGGTTCCAATGGATGCATGTTACTCGGCAATTATCCACCTGGGAGCTTTTTGTTCGTGATTTGGAGCCTCGCTTTTTCCTTCGTAAACTATGAGGCGGCACTGTACAAACTCTGACAAGCCACCACAGTGGCGGTATACATGGCCGAGTTTGAGTCTCTGTCCACTTGAACCCCGGGGCTCACTGCCACTAACCTCTTGAATTACTTCATCTCTGACTTACGAGATGATATCCAGCGCGAGCTCCTTCTGTTCAAACCCTTGTCACTACATGAGGCAATCGAAATGGCTAAATTGGTGGAAGAAAAGCTAGAGGCCACTCGCAACACCACACAACGTCCTCCTCCAGTAGCCAGATCCCTTAATGCTCTTGGGCCATCAGGAACGAAGGCTCCACCCTCTTTGAATCAGGCTCCAAAATTTCCCATTAAGAAACTCACCTCCACTGAAATGGCTTCCCGATGAGAACGTGGCTTGTGTTTTAATTGTGATGAACGGTTTGTCCCAGGACACCGGTGTAAACCCCTTCAATTTTTTGTGTATGCTGGTTGAGGATGAAGACACCAAACCATCAGAGACAGTTATGTCTGAAGAAGAGAACGCACAGTCACCATTATCAAAAGAATTGTCCCCAGTCCAAGATAATGTTCCATCCATATCCTTCCATGCCTTAGAAGGCCATTAGGCGCCCACGACTCTATGATTGCCAGGAACCATTTCAGGTCAATCAGGGCACAAAGTCCCTTCATCATGGGCTGAGGGTTAGTTGTGTGTAGCCTTATTCCTATATTGTTGATAGATTGTTTCCATCGTTTGAACCCATAACATAGCATCCTTATAGTTGAGACAATGCTTATCCTCTGATGAAAATTGAGTGAGTGATGTGAAGATTAGAGCTTTTTGTTTG
>JAOVVI020008272.1:0-14292 GCA_028571085.2 Nepenthes alata
GGCCCTCATTTTTTAGAGAGAGTTAGAGCAGTGGAAGTATTTTGCGAAGAGGTCCAAAAATCGAGAAAGCACGGCCGTTAGTCAATGTTTGGGATCTAGTGGGCTTCTTAGGGGGATGAATTCTGAGGACAAGGGAAAGAGGAAAGTAGCATCTCCAGTAGCAATCGCACCGAATCTGCCGGCAGTTGTTGATGTTTGTATTGATTGTGGGAAATTCCACCAAAGGAAGCCATGCCATAAGCGAATGGGAGTGTACTTTAATTGCGACAAGACCGGCCATATGATTAAAGATTGCCATACTTTGAGGAGGCCAGTGGAGAAGAAACCGACTATTCCGGGGAAGGTTTTTGCGGTTACAGCTCGGGATGCGGCGGCATCCCCGAACGTGGTAGAGGGTAATATTACCATTTTTAGTACTCCTGCGCATGTTCTTTTGGATCTGGGCTTGACCCATTCTTTTGTGTCTCCAAATTTTGTGAGTACCTTGTCGTCCCCTCCGTGGATCTTGGATCATGTGCTGGTTGTTTCCACATCCTTGGGATTGCCAATAGTTAGGGATATCTTGTACTCGAGGTGCAAAGTTTGGATTAGTGAGCTGCAGCTGATGGTGGATTTGATTTTGCTCAAGATCCGTGATTTCAATGTAATATTGGGCATGGACGGGTTGGCGAGTTGTCATGCCAGTGTAGATTGTTTCTATAAGCGAGTTCATTTCACTATTCTGGGATGGGAGCCATTCTATTTCTAGGATGTGATGTGGAGGAGCCACCATGTTTTATTTCTACTTTGCACGCCTGTCATTTGATAGATTTTGGATATCAATCCAATTTGGCTTATACTAGCACGATTAGGAGTCACAGTGTGTCAGCTAAGGATATCCCGGTAGTCAATGAGTTTGAAGATGTCTTTCCCAATGAATTGCCGAGTTTGCTACCCAATCGAGAAACTAAATTTGAGATTGATATTGTCCCTGGCTCTGCTCTAGTTTCAAAGGCACCGTATAGGATGGCACCCACTGAACTGAAAGAATTGAAGTAGCAGCTGCAGGAGCTTCTGGATAAGGGGTTTATCCAGTTGAGCATGTCTCCTTGGGGTGCCTCGATGTTATTTGTCAAAAAGAAGGATGGATTGTTGCGGCTTTGCATCGATTACCAGGAGCTCAACAAGATCACTATCAAGAATAAGTATCATTTGTCAAGGATCGGTGACTTATTTGACCAGCTGCAAAGAGTACAAGTGTTCTCAAAGATTGATCTCTGCTTATGGTATCATTAGTTGAGGATCAAGAAAGAGGATATAGCCAAGATAGCCTTTCCGACAAGGTACGGGCATTATGAATTTTTGGTTATGCCATTTGGGTTGTCGAATGCCGTGGCCGCTTTTATAGACTTAATGAATCGGATAATTTGACCCTACCTAGATAAGTTTGTGGTGGTGTTTATCGACAACATATTGATTTATTCGAGAATTATGATGAGCACGCCGTGCACTTGAGGATTGGTAACTATGATCAGCCAGCTAATCTTATCTCGTTAGGAATTACAAGTTTTAATATAATTTTAGGGATGGACTGGTTTACTACCTATCATACTCATATCGATTGTTCCCAAAAAATCATAAATTTCTCTATTCCTGGGGTCTCGGAGTTTGCATTTCACGATTTCAGGAGTCGAGTAGTGACTCCTATGATTTCAGCAATTCATGCACGACACCTGCTACATAGCGGATGTTTGGTTTTTTTGCATTTGTGTCTACTATGACAACATCGGAGCATCACACAGAGGACATTCTGGTAGTTAGAGAACTCGCATATGTTTTCCCTGAAGAGCTGCCTGGGCTACCCAGAATGGGAGATTAATTTTACAATAGACTTATTGTTGGAAACATCACAGATATCTAAGGCACCATTTAGAATGGTCGTGGCAGAATTGAAGCAGTTGAAGACAAAACTACAAGAACTTCTTGATTAGGGTTCTATTAGACCTAGTATTTCCCCTTGGGGAGTGTCGGTACTATTTGTTAAGAAGAAAGATGGCTTAATGCGATTGTGTATCGACTATAGGGAGCTCAACAATGTGACAATTAAAAATAAATACCCACTGCCCCAAATCAATGATTTATTTGATAAGTTACAAGGGGCGAGTATATTCTCAAAAATTTACTTGGGATTAGGATATTACCAGCTATGGATTAAAGAGAGTGATGCCCAGACGATAGCCTTTCGCTCTAGGTATGGTCACTATGAATTATTAGTGATGCCATTCGATTTGACGAATGCACCGACTGCATTCATGGACATAATGAACAGGGTATTGAATCCATTTCTAGATAGATTTGTTGTGGTCTTCATAGATGACATTCTAATCTACTCGAAAGATGCAACCAAGCATGAGGAGCATTTAAGAATAGTACTGCAAAGGTTATGGGAGGAGTGTCTCTACGCCAAGTTTAAGAAGTGTGGGTTTTGGCTGAAAGAGGTCACGTTCTTGGGTCATGCTATTTCTAGAGAGGGAGTATCAATAGATCCGTCCAAAATAAAGGTTGTAATTGAGTGGGCACGCCCAATCAACCCTACCAAAGTGAGGAGCTTTCTTGGCTTGGCTAGGTATTATAGGAGGTTTGTAAAAGTTTCTTCCATATAGCGATGCCATTGACAAAAAATTGACACAAAAGGATGCTAAGTTTATCTGGTCTAATGAATGCGAACAAAGCTTCCATGAGCTAAAGCAAAGGTTAACATCAGCACTGATTCTGACAATTCCAAGAGGTACTGGAGGATTCATGATGTATTGTGATGCATCACTGAAAGGTTTGGATTATATGCTAATACAACATGGAAGGATAGTCGCCTATGGATCGTGGCAGCTGAAAGTTTACGAGTAGAAGTACCCGATCCATAACTTAGAGTTAGCTGCAATTGTGTTCGTACTAAAGGTGTAGGGGCATTATCTCTATGGAGAGGAGTTTATCATTTACACTGACCATAAGAGTTTGAAGTATCTATTCTCTCAGAAGGAACTGAACATGCGTCAAAGGTGATGGATGAACTTACTTAAGGGCTATGATTGTCAAATCATGTACCAACCGGGCAAGGCGAATGTGGTGGCTGACGCACTTAGCAGGAAACTAGCCGGTCTTGTTGCCCACCTGATGATGAGGGAATGGAAGATGTTGGAGGAAGTTAAGGATTGAAATATCCAATTACACTCGAAGAACCTGCAGGTAATTGTTTTGAATTTTAAAGTACAGCCGATACTTTTAGAAAGAATTAGAATAGCACAAAAGGATGACCCAGTACTAGCAGATATCATGATGGTTTGCCTGACGAGACCCGAGTAGATTATGAGGTCAGGAAGGATGGGATCCTCACATATAATGGCAGGATTTGCATACCGAGTATGGCAGAATTAAGGAAAGAGATCATGGAGGAAGCACACCGTTCAAAGTATATGATGCATCCTAGCACAACCAAAATGTATCGTGACCTAAAGAAAAATTTCTTGTGAAATGGAATGAAGAAAGACATTGGCGAGTTTGTATCCAGATGTTTAGTTTGCCAGCAAGTCAAAGTGGAGCACCAGAGACCAGTGGGGAAGCTTTAGCAAATACAAATTCCAAGTTGGAAGTGGGAGAACATCTCTATGGACTTCATCGTTGGACTTCCAAGGACCAACAATGGAAATGATGCTATTTGGGTTATTGTAAACCGACTAATTGAATTGGCACACTTCCTAGCGATGAGACTGACGTACTCGCTTGATTGATTTTCCATACTATACATTGACGAGATTGTAAGGTTACACGGTGTACTAGTTGGTATCATTTCAGATTAAGACCCGAAGTTTGTCTCACATTTCTTGAGGGGCATGCATTGAGAATTGTGGACGAGATTGAAAATCAGTACAGCATTCCATCCTCAAATTGATGGCCAATCGGACCGAACCATTCAAACGTTGGAGGACATGCTTAAAAGCTTGATCCTAGAGTTGGGAGGTAAATGGCACAAGTACTTGTCATTAGCAGAATTCACGTACAACAATGGCTTCCATGTTAGCATCAGAATGGTGCCCTTCAAAGCACTTTACGGTAGAAGATGTCACTCGCTGGTGAGTTTGGAGAAAGTAGGCGATCTCCAGATGCTAGGACCATAGCTCGTAGAAGAAACCACAGAAAAGATCCATTTGATTAGGGAGCGATTGCGAACAGCTCAGAATCGACAAAAGAGCTACGTTGATAATAGATGCATACACTTAAACTTTGACGTTGGTGATGTTGTATTTCTTAAGTTATCGCCTACTAAAGGCATTGTAAGATTCGGAAGATTATGAAAGCTGAACCCCAGGTTTATTGGACCATTTGAGATATTGGAGCGGGTTGGTGAGGTAGCCTACCGACAAGGTATACCACCATCTTTTGCAGGGATACACAATGTATTTCACGTGTCCATGTTAAAAAATATATACGTGATGAGTCACACGTAATTGCGCACAACCAATTACAAATCCAAGATGACCTATCCTATACTGAGGAACTAGTCCAGATCATAGACCGATGAGACAAGATCCTACGCTCTAAGATAATACTGCTTGTAAAAGTCATTTGGAATCACCAAGACCAGGGTGATACGACATGGGAGAGCGAAGCAGATATGCACGTGAAAAATCCACGACTCTTTAAGGATTGAGGTATGTTTTCAAGGACAAAAAATCTTCTGAGTGGGGGAAGGTTGTAACACCCTAAATATTTTATGTATTTTTTTTTAGAATATGTTGTCAAATTAATTTTGACAATTATTTAATAATTCTTAATCACCTTTGGGTCTTAGCATATCAAAATGTGTTTACTAAAAATTTATCATGAAGTTAAAATATTAAAATTGAGATATTAATAAATATATATAGTCACACAAAAATAATTATAATGATAATAATTATTATTATTATAGTAATTATAATAATAATAAGAATAATAATAACAGTAATAATATCAAAAGAAGGAAATAAAGTAATGGATGGAAGGAGAGAAAGAAGGAAAAAAGGAGGAGAGAAAGAAAGGGAAGGGAAGGGAAGGGAAGGGAAGAAGGAAATGAGGGAAAAAGGGAAAGTGTGGATGGGTAGCGGTGAAGGAGGAAGCGAATCGGCCCTCACATGGAAACTCTATGAAAACCCTAGACCCACCCTTCATTATATGATGAGACGGTATGGTTAGAAGAAATGGGAGGGCAAGCCGAAGAGGAAGAACGCACTGAAGCAGAGCTGTCACCGTCAATCACAAAATCGAGGCAAGTAAAATTTTTACCTTACAAAATAAACTCTTACTTCATTCTTGTTAATGTCGAATCTCTAATTGCATGCCTTGTTTGGTGAGAAATCGGCGAAATTGTTAGGGTTCTGAATTTCGAAACCCAAATGCAGAGCCACAGCTCTATGGAAAATCGACTGACACTTTGGGGATTCAGTACAAATTAGGGTTGCGTAAATTGTCTAATAGAGCTATAAAGTATCAATTTTTCATGTTGTACCCCATCATTTTGGGGATTCAGCGCAGTCGTGGGAAAAAAGAGCACCGTGCTCTAGTTTTATTTTTACAGCCGAATCTAGTGACCCGGAGGTAGCAAGAGAGCTTAAACCCTAGTATTTTGCAAGTAAATCCATCCTTTTTCATTCTTTGATGTTGAGTATTTTCTTTCATGTTGTGATTTTATGCCAATTAATCCAAATTTTAAGACAAAGTGTGGAATTGGGGAAAACAAGGCCGTGGTTTGTAACGTGCACTGTTAGGGTTCTCAGTAAGGAAATATGCAATGCGTATAATCTGCTGTGTGTGGGTGGGGTCGTGTGTGTATCACTATGTGAGAGGGTGGCCATGTGTGTAACGTTGTGTGAGTGTGTGGCCATGTGTGTGTATTGCTGTCTACCATGCGTGGCTACGATGTGTATAGTGCCCATGTAGGTGGTGTGCAGTGTTGTGGGAGTGAGAGAGAGTGGGAGCCATGTTGCGAGCCGGCAATGAGTAGGTGGTGCTGTCGCCATCGCCATGTGTGAGATGGCAGTGAGGAGATGTTGGTACTGCCCTGCACCACGGTGAGTGGGTGCTTAGGGGCATGTATACACCCAGTGTGGGTGTATATATATACATGTATACATACATAAATAAGTGTATAAATATAATTATAGATATATATATAATTATATAGGTATATATAGGATATGGGTGTTTACATATATATAAATATGCATATATATATAAATATATGTACATATATAATTGTATATGTATATTTAGGGCATATATATAATTATATATGTTTATATAGGACATATATATAATTAAATATGTATATATAGGGCATGGCAACATGTATATGTAAGTATATATACACGTATGAGTTAAATAAACATTATGGCATTCCGTTGAATATTCGAATATTCTTTGAAATTTCCCTCATTCCCGTGATAAATGATTCTTCGTGTTAGATTTGATTGTGTACATATATTTTATTGGTACTCTATGAATAAGTAAAGGAGAGTGTACAAATACTCTACAGTATCTAGACGAAAGGGTGTTCGAAAGACTTTGAAGTAATTTATATTTTTTTAATCCTATTTCATTCCACAGGCCAAGGTCATTGGTCTTGAGAAGGGATGTTTATAGCCTAGTGACCATCGTAGATGATGATATTAGGGATATCAATCGCGAGGGGTGTCATAAATGATACGGGCATGCTACAGGTACAACATTTGGGAAGACCGTAGGGGTAGTGGAAATACAATGGATACCGGATAATCTCGTGGTATTTATTCAGCCGTTATGGGCCTAAATACACGGTCTTTGGATCACTATAACAAAAAAAGGTCCATAAAAATTATTGATATTTCATACGGTTGTAACATCATATTGAGCTAATGATCAGATTCGATGGAATCCATGATGCATATGTCTAGTCATTCATATAGCTCTTTGGTCGTGGGCTCGACTTATTGTTGAGTCTCAGGTAGTGGTTGGTACATCACCTACTATTATTAATTTTATACATTTATTTTTATTATTTGGGATTCTTACTTATACTCCTCTATTATTTATTATTTTTATTTATTGGGCATTCGGCTCACTCTTATATTTTATTGACTTTAGAGTAGACAGGTTGACATCAGAATAAAAAAAATCACGCGTTATTATGTAGACACCACACAGAGGTGATCTCAGAGATTGAGGTTTCTATGATAGAGATTTGGGATTTTGGTAGGTTCATTAACTTTTAGACATTTATCAAATTTTTATTTATGAGGATTTGATATTATGGATATTGATATATTTTTTTTCAAGTAATTTATTATTACTGTTATGGATGTTTATTTAATGATATAATTATGATAATCATTTATGGTATCTTAAATGTTAGTGATACGATGATTTTGAGTGCATTTAAGTTGTTTGTATTGTAATTTATGATATGTAATTGATGATTTTGGGATGATTCAAAATTTTTACTTGGACTATCTGGGTCTGATTCGAGGACTCGAGCTCGTGTCGTTACACTTCCTCCTTGATCTTCTCATCAATTGTCGACATTTGTGTTAAAGTTCAGTTGAACTCATTTAAGTACTTCTCGAAACTTTCCCCTTTCGACAAACGCATGCCGTAGAATTTATTGACATACAACCTCGTTATCAAGGATTTTGACATATATCGGCTCTTAAATTTCACACAAACCTCCGCTGGGTCTGACAAACCAATGATCTTCTAAAGAGTATTATTCGTAAGATATAACTTAATTAGACAATTAGCAAAATTATTCTTATCTTACCACTTCTCCTCTGTCATATTATCCAACTTATCTTTCTTCCTCTGAATTATTTTGTACCATTTCTTCTCGGGTCAAAATATTTATCACCCTTTCTTACTAAAAAATGAAACTATTTTTCCTGCTAAATTGCTCAACACAGAATGGCAAACTCTTCGACATTGACGCTATCAAATCAAAGTTTTTATAACCTCTCTCTGGAACCACTTATTCGGGATCAACCCAAATATACACAACCCAATGCAGCGAAATAAACCCAAATCTCCCGTCACATGTCAGTTACCAAACTAGTGAGTACAAGAAACACAACAATATATAATATTTTTAATGTGAAAAATTCTTTTAAATTGAGAAAAAAATTATGTGACAAATTTTGAGCAAATACACTATAAAAATATTGATTAAAGAACTCCTTTTGAAATCCCTTCATTTCAATCTCGAGTGAAGAATAGGTGACTACAACCCCCTCAACACCCCCAACAACTCACAAGAAAAATATAATAAAAAATAAGAATAATCAAATAAAAATACGCTTTAAAATTGACTCTAGAACCATGTACCCAATCTTGGTGAAAAATAATCGGAGCTCAATAGATTGTCGAATCTGTTCATCTTCTTTCTTCTCTTTCTGTGCAATGCTCCTTGTATAAGAATGATTTTAGGAGTCTTTTTCCCTAAAATGCATCCAACGCATTTTATACTACGAATCTGTGCTCGAGTGTGGACATCACTAGAATCGACATTCAAGTTGCACTCGAGTGAGCCTCGAGTGTGGTATTTGGTCCATTAGTGTGACGGTCCGGCCTTATTCCACCGTATAAAGCCGCCGTCAAGTCTAAATCCTTGCTTTATAATAAATTAATAGATAATAATTAGCTGGACATAAAAAAAAAATTTCTTTCATACACAGGATTTGCTTGAGGCCGGACTACACGATCTGGCCTTTCGATTTTAATTTCATACTTAGCCAGCCAACACTAAAGTTAGACGGACCTGAATGCCTTGATATGACCTGAGATGCATACTAGAATCATTAATTTTATTTATCCAAAAAGTAATCACGGAAACATGCTAACATCCATAGATTCTTATACAGTGAAACTGTTCTACAAGTCTTCTCAAAACATCAAAAGGAATAAATCAAGTTCTTCAGTGATCAACTCTGGCCAGCTATGTCGTCTAGCTACTTCATATGGCTCTACTCAACTTCGTCCTCCATAAGCCTCTCTTCATCTGAAAAGTGGCAAGAGTGAGTTACAAAGCCCAGCAAGATACTCACATGTAGAAAATATAAACATATAATCATATTAGAGTAAGGATTCATATCATAACTTTAATATATAAAATCCCCATATAATTTCTTCTTTAGTTCAGAAAGTCCTTATTCTTATTCTTATTATCTTGTCTTTAGAAAATTTATAGAAACCTTTCAAAATTCTTATCATCTTTAGGGACCGGACGGGAGCGGACAACATTGAGGAAGGGTTGTGTGTTACCCCACAACCTAAAGCCGTATCCTCTCATTATGCTCCCTGAGGCAGGAGAGAATGCCTTTAACTCGGTATACGGGGCCATAGTCCAAAAGTCTTATGCCACCAAAAATCTTCCCCCCGTGGCCCAGGAGGCAGTCCTCAAGTGTCACTCCAATATTCTTCATCCATATTTAATATCAAGTTTAATGAAGACTCGGTTCTTAGTTCATGTCTTTTGATGGCCATCCATCATAGTTCGAAAGTCAAAAGTCATAGAGTTTCACTTACTGTCCGAATTATATACATTTTTCTTGTTCTTATAGCCTTTGTTCTTTAACTTCATAATTGAAGTCCGTATAACCTTTCCTTTAATTATCTTAAAATCAAAGTTCTTTTATCAAAAAGGGCGGAGTACAAAAGCCGAAGCTCTTTTTCAACAAAAGCCAAAGTTCAAAAGCCAAAATTCTTTTCCAACAAAAGCCGGAGTTTTGAGAGCTGGAGTTCTTTTTACTGAAAACTGAAGTCCTCAAAGTTGGAGTTCTTTTTACTGAAAATTAGAATTCAAAGGCCGGAGTTTTTTTTCAACAAAAAAAACTGAAGCTCAAAGGCCGGAATTCTTTTTTGATAAGAGCCGAAGCTCAAATGCCAGAGCACTTTTTCTTAAAAGGACAAAGTACTTTTTCATCAAAAGTCTAGAGCTTTTTTTCTTAAAAGAACAGAGTACTTTTTTATCAAAAGTTCAAATTTCTTTTTCTTTAAATGACGGAGTACTTTTTTATCAAAAGTCCGGAGCTCTTTTTCTTTAAAGAACGAAGTACTTTTTCATCAAAAGTCTGAAGCTCTTTTTCTTTAAAAGGACGGAGTACTTTTTAATGGGATAAATTCCGAATACCTTTCTTTTAATCAAACCGGAGGTTTTTTCTCAAGGGTTGGAAGTCTTTTCTTTAAACATGCAATTATCAAAGTTCATATAAATTAACAAATAATCATACTTCAAGCAGAATAAAATCGAATATCATGAATATCAGGGTTCCTTTTTAAACATGCAATTAAGAATAATTCTTCCTTAAATCAAAGGAACAGAACAAACAACATACATACTGAAACATATGTTCATAAAAATATAAGATAGACTAACGTTGTAATCATATATAATCATGAACTTAAAATAAGGGTGAGTACTCTTGCCTGGATTTCTTTTACTTTGTTTGGAACTTTTGGTCTTTCTTTACTAAAAAATTCTATTGAGTGTCTTTTTCTCATGCTTCACTAATTCTTATTTATAGGCCTTTGAGTTTGTGGCCATCATTTATTACTCTACATTTTTCAAAGAGTTTTCTTATTTATGGCTCTATATTTTCAAAGAGTTTTCTTATTAATTTTTGGTCAATTTATTTATGGTTTTGCATTCTCAAAGAGTTTCCTCATAAATTTCCAGTCAATTGATCTTGACCGGATTTAAGTTTCTTATTTACACACATTCCAGTCAACTATCGGGCATCGACCGGATTACTCTCCTCTTTCCCGTCCTTCCTTCCATTCACGTTTTCTAGTCAGCATTTTACGTTGACCGGATTACTCATTCTTCACGACTTCCGGTCAACACTTGTTGACCGGATTACTTAACTTATTTCGTATTTTTTGGTCAATATTTTATGTTGACCAGATTATGCCTTCTTCACGCCTTCCGGTCAACACTTTTTAATCGGATTACTTAACTTGTTTCACATTTTTCAGTCAACATTTTATGTTGACGGATTACGCCTTGTTCATGCCTTCCGATCAACACTTGTTGACCGGATTATTATCCTTAACTCATTTTCTGCTATTTGACATCAGGGATTTTTATATTCAAGAATCTGGGATAGTCCATTCTGACTGGCCGTTACGTTCGGGATGATAAGTCGTACTAAATTTTACTTCTGTTCCCAATTCCTTATGCAAAGTCTTCCAGAACCTTGAAACAAAGCAAGGGTCCAGCCTTATTCCACCACATAAAGTCACCGTCAAGCCTAAATCCTTACTTTAAAATAAATTAATAGATAATAATTTGGTAGACATAAATTTTTTTTTCTTTCATACACAGGATTTGCTTGAGGCTAGACTACATGGGCTAGCCTTTCGGTTTTAATTTCATACTTAGTCGGCCAACACTATAGTTAGACAGACCTGAATGCGTGGTATGACCTACGATGCATACTAGAATCATTAATTTCATTTATCCAAAAGTAATCACAGAAACATGCTAACATCCATAGATTCTTATACAGCGGAACTGTTCTACAAGTCTTCTCAAAACATCAAAATAAATAAATCAAGTTCTTCATTGATCAACTCCGACTAGCTATGCCATCTAGCTACTTCATATGGTTCTACTCAATTTCATCATCCATAAGCCTCTCTTCATCTGAAAAGTGGCAAGAGTGATCTACAAAGCCCATCAAGATACTCACATGTAAAAAACATAAACATATAATCAAATTAGAGTAAGGATTCATATCATTAATATATAAAATCCCCATATAATTTCTTCTTTAGTTTAGAAAGTCCTTGTTCTTATTCTTATTATCTTGTCTTTAGAAAATTTATAGAAACCATTCAAAATTTTTATCATCTTTAGGGACCGGATATGAGCGGACAATATCGAGGAAGAGTTATATGTTACCCCATAACCTAAAGCCGTATCATCTCATTATGCTCCCCGAGACGGGAGGTAATGCCTTAACTCGGTATACGGGCCGTAGTCTAAAAGTTTTATACTATCAAAAGTCTCCCCCCGTGGCCCAGGAGGCAGTCCTCAAGTGTCACTCCAATATCCTTCATCCATCATTAACACCAAATTTAATAAAAACTCGGTTCTTAGTTCATGTCTTTTGATGGCCATCCATCACAGTTCGAAAGTTAAAAGTCATAGAGTTTCACTTGCTGTCCAGATTAGATACATTTTCCTTATTCTTACAGCCTTTGTTCTTTAACTTCATAATTGAAGTCCGTATAACCTTTCCTTTAATTATCTTAGAATCGAAGTTCCTTTCTCAAAAAGGGCGGAGTTCAAAAGTCGAAGTTCTTTTTCAACAAAAGCAAAAGTTTGAAAGTCAGAGTTCTTTTCCAACAAAAGTCGTAGTTCTGAGAGCCGGAGTTCTTTTTACTGAAAACTGGAGTCCTGAAAGTCGGAGTTCTTTTTACTAAAAATTAGAATTCAAAGGCTGGAGTTCTTTTTCAACAAAAAAAATGATGCTCAAAGGCCGGAGTTCTTTTTCAATAAGAGCCGAAGCTCAAAGGCCGGAGCTCTTTTTCTTAAATGGATGGAATACTTTTTCATCAAAAGTCCGGAGCACTTTTTCTTAAAAGGACGGAGTACTTTTTCATCAAAAGTTCGGAGCACTTTTTCTTTAAAGGACGGAGTACTTTTTCATCAAAAGTCCGGAGCTCTTTTTCTTTAAAAGGACGGAGTACTTTTTTATGGTATAAATTCCGAATACCTATCTTTTAATCAAACTGGAGGTCTTTTCTCAAGGGTTGGAAGTCTTTTCTTTAAACATGTAATTATCAAAATTTATATAAATTGACAAATAATCATATTTCAAGCAGACTAAAATCAAATATCATGAATACTAGGGTTTCTTTTTAAACATGCAATTAAGAATAATTCTTCCTTAAATCAAAGGAACAGAACAAACATTATACATACTGAAATATATGTTCATAAAAATATCAGATATACTAACATTGTAATCATACATAATCATGAACTTAAATCAAGGCAGAGTACTCTTGCCTGGATTTCTTTTACTTTGCCTGGAACCTTTGGTCTTCCTTTACTAAAAAATTTTATTGAGTGTCTTTTTCTCATGCTTCACTAATTCTTATTTATAGGCCATTGGGTTTGGTGGTCGTCATTTATGGCTCTATATTTTCTAAAAAGTTTTCTTATTTATGACTCTACATTTTCAAAGAGTTTTCTTATTAATTTCTGGTCAATTTATTTATGGTTCTGCATTCCCAAAGAGTTTTCTCATAAATTTCCAGTCAACTGATTTTGACTGGATTTAAGTTTCTTATTTACACACATTTCGGTTAACTATCGGGCGTTGACCGGATTACTCTCCTCTTTCCCGTCCTTCCTTCCATTCACATTTTCCGGTCAGCATTTTACGTTGACCGGATTACTCCTTCTTCATGACTTCTGATCAACACTTGTTGACCGGATTACTTAACTTGTTTTGTATTTTCTGGTCAACATTTTATGTTGACCGGATTATTCCTTCTTCACGCCTTCCGGTCAACACTTGTTGTTCGGATTACTTAACTTGTTTCACATTTTTTGGTCAACATTTTACGTTGACCGGATTACGCCTTCTTCTTGCCTTCCGATCAACACTTGTTGATCGGATTATTATCCTTAACTCGTTTTCTGCTATTTGACATCGGGAATTTTCTATATTCAAGAATCTGGTCCATTACAATCAGTTTGGAATTGGTCCTTGAGCACGGATCGAGTGCGACTCAAGCGCTATCAATATGGAATACGTACTTCATGCCTTCGTCATGCGTGCTTCCTCTAATCCTTGCACGAATCTTGCGCAACCTTCAAATGACCTTCAATTTATTTTGACACTTATAAGGTAGTGACTAAAACCCAATAGGTTTGGCAGTCGGGTTAATCATTCCTCCGAATTAATTATCCTTCCAAACTAGTTAACCCTTCGGATTGGTCTGGTCGTCATTCATTTGAACTAGTTGTTCATACAAACTGTCATTCATTTGAGCTAGATGTTCACCTGAACTACGTTCACCTGAACCGCACGCCATTCATCCAAACTGGAGATTCATCCAAACTGTGAGGCGTCTAACTAAATTGCACATGGTTCATTCGAATATCTAATTCATTCAAACACTTCATGTAAACTCTTTATTCATCTGAACGGGTGGTTCATCGAAATTTATAATTTATCCAAACTTTTTATTCATCTAATTGGGTGGTTTATTAAAACTTTTAGTTCATTTGACCTAGTG
>JAOVVI020008273.1:0-14292 GCA_028571085.2 Nepenthes alata
AATAATAAGAATAATAGCAGAACACAAGTAGAAGGGGGAAAGAGGATTCGGCAAAACAGAAGTTGGGAGAAAGAAGAGGGAAGAGGGAGAAGAGAGAGAAGAAGGAAACTGAGCCCCTGAGTTCGAATCCGATTTTGAGTTAGTTGGAGAAGTGATAGATCGGGTCGAAAAAAGTACACTCATACTCTTTTTATTCTCTTTTTTTGATTTTTGTTCGTAATCATCTGATATTTTTGTTCCGGTACCCACCAAAAACTTGTATTTTGCGGAGGCCATGACCCTAACATGATTTATTTGTCGTTTGATGTTCGACTTTCCCATGTTCCGCGCGGTTCTAGCTTCGGTCAAGGCCTAGACCTACGCCTGACTCATGTTGCCCATTTATTTTGAGTTCCTTGCTCGATTTGGCTCTATAATATCATTATCCATATATTGTATATGTTAATTTATTGATTGGTTATTCGATTTGGTAGTTTTATGTGAAATTTCATTTGTTGAAACCCTAAACTCGCGCCCCCTTTGGTTTGACCAGAAATTATGGTAAATTATGCATGATTTAGCTTCAATTCTAATTTACCCATGTCTTGAATATGCGTATTTATCGGTTGGGTGTTTGATTTCTAAGTTTGACCCGTTTCGTGTGACCGAAATCCCTAAAATACATTCAAACATGTTCTGTGTTTACGGACCCTCATTATGTTCATATATCCCTTTTCTGTTTTATTTTGTATATATTGTTATTGTTTTGATTATATTATCTTGTTGAGTATTTGGTTCACTCTTACTATTTTATTCCTTTCAGATGAGCATGCCCTTATACCTGATGAGACTGAGTAGAGCTTAAGAGTGGGATAGGCTGTAAATTTCGATGGAAGAATCTTTTGAGATTTACTTTTGTATTTTTTATATCAGATGGAGTACCTTATATTATTTTGTGATGATTATGTATATTGATGTATGTGCATGATAATGGATGTATGTGTTTTCGTAAAATTTTATGGTTAATTGTGGTTACCTAGTGGCATCTTGTCTGAGCCAATATCACATCCGTAGTTGTGACGTCGGTATCACATGTTGTTAATTGTGAATTTGGATCTTGTGTTTTGTATATTGTGGATTATGTGGTTATTGTATAGGGATATGTACATATTTTGTATTAAAATGACGATCGTATTATAGTCAAAACTTTGTCAAATTTTTGATTTAAAATACGGTACGTCACATGGACTCCATCAGGATGTTCCGGGAGCTCAGTCACAAATTTGTGTTGCATTTCTTCGCCAGTGAGAAGAAGATGTAGGGGAACTGCATCGAAAATTGGGATCCCAGCCGGCGATCGAGCAAGGTACCAAGAGCCTATAGGGGGCCTAGACTCCAAAGATGGAATCCCCTAAATGACTCCCAGACCAACATTCTCATAAGGATCTAAGAAGATGAGTTTTTGAAGTGGCTGAAGCCCATCAAAGACACAAAGGCGGGAACCCGACAAAGTATTGTCGAAACCATCGATCCTCTAGCCACGACACCGAAGATTGCTAATCACTGTGAAAGGAGGTCAAGAGGTTGATCAAAGAGGGACACTTCACTGAGTTCCTATGGAGCCTAGGGCAGGCCCCTGGCAGATTGGGGCGAAGGTGGAACAAGGGGACGACGGGAATCCTTGAGTCAGGAAGTCTTCCCCACACTACGGGCTCATCCCAGCAAGGATTATACTGCTTGGATTTCGGATCGAAAGTCTCCACCTACTCAACAGCCCCAAACGACTGAGATGACCAAGGGATTCCTAGGGTGTGACCAGGATACACGCAGTGGACTATCAACAATAGGCCTCGTAGTGTTACGACCCAAGAGCATCGCCTTGACAATCTGAGTGGGGAGACCAAGCCCCATGGAGAGGAGAGACAGCCAGCGAGACGACCAATGAGCACATGCCATCCCTCGTCTTGGCAATCGTCTAACATGACGCATAAGAGCTACACACCTGGGGCAACAAACTGGTCCCTAGGCAACAAGTGCTGCCCACCTAGGAGGGCACTACCTGTTTCCACATGTCAAGCCCAGGTATGCCTAACATGCATCATTGGGAATACTTGTAATGTGTGCCACATCTGAATTAATAAAATAACTGCCATATTCATTATGTGTGTATTTACATGGATGCTAGTATGACATTGTATGAAATCAAATAATCTAGGTTACCCCTAAATCGGGCGAGTCGCGACTTGCTCGTAAAATCAACCTACCAAGGGTCAAAGAAACCTCGCTCAGGCAGTCGAATGGCCCAAAAGGGATCAAAATTTCACGACTCAGGGGACTCATAGGCGTTAGACCCTCCATCACGCAGCCATCAAAACCTTAGGGGGCTTCTTCAAGCATACGTGTGGCGACTCCCAACGGGACGAGCACCATTAGCCGACCATGGTCGGCGGGCTAGTCTCAGATGCATGTGGGCAACGACATCCTCTGGATAGGATAGAATCCCAAAGTGGTAGCTTGCAGGCAAAGACCTACAACTCTGTTAGAGCTCGATGGCCGTGGCCTAAAAACCCCATCACCCTAAGCGAGGTTCATCTACTACCGTGCCATGAAATTCTCTAGGGAGGATGAACACAAGAGGGCCAAGGCACCTACACACAAAAAAAAAAAAAAAAAAGAGGAGGGAGGCAAAAATCTCCCACGAGAGCAGCGGTACCAGCAAAGATTATCATATAGGCCTACCAGCCCATTGCGAAAAGAAGACATGCAGGACGGGCTGCCCATTCGAGAAAGATGCAAAAGCCACCCGCCGATCTGAAGAGAGACCACTCTTCGGCCAAGGGCTCCCCACGAGATGAGACGATGGGTTGATGGCGCCGCTGGTGTAACTATTCGACTTTGACTCCCATTGGCACTAGCACCTATCAGATGGAAAATGGCAACTAAAACGTTTGGCACTATCAGTCAGATTACCTACCAAAGGAGATGGATCCCTAGTCAGCGCTGAAACCCTATCTCCCGATGGCACCGAAGGAGACATCCCTGCAATCTCTGCAGCTTCAATGTTTTCTCCACCTCCAAAGCCTTCGACTCTGGGGGCTTAGAGTGGGACCCCACGGTGGTTCAAGTGATGTCTTCAAACTCTTCTACCATCCAGTCTTCGGTAGCACGCATGGTTCGGACAATGACAGTTAAGCAGCAAAAGGACAATGTCAAGGCCAATGACACACAACATGCGGCAACAGTCAATGCAAGAATTGGGCAAAAGAACTCATCATATGAGTAAAATACAGCCACAATGATCAATGTTGTTGGATTATTTTACTAAAAATCAAAACATACATTGACTGCATTTAGTGGACTCAGAACAAAACAAAGAAGCTATACTTGCCTATAAGCTACCCGGAGCGATCACCTCCCGAAGAGTGTGGCCTCTCCTTCGAGAAGACAATGAGGTCCTCTCGGTGTCTGGCTCCAATATTTCTCACATCAAGATAGCTAGCAGGGAAGTCCGGGGCAACTAGAGAGACTATACACCTGCAGATACGGATACCCTCTTGAAATCACCCCTTCAACAATGAGGCCACCTCCTCCGGATGGTGTCTCGACATCAACTCCCTCTCTTGCTCAACACTCACGCCCATCAGGTTCGAGAGCTGTTGCTGACTCGCCTGAAACAAATCCTTGAGTGAGGCAATCTGGGATAGGGCTTGGTCATAAACATTTGAGAGCCCCTCTACTCTAGCCTCAAATTCGGACAAAGCCTAGTTGAGGTAGTTAGCCTACTCCTGATTCCAAAGTGCCACACCAACGGTAGTATTGACTCTTTGCTCCATCTCTTCTTTGTTGACACGGTCCTGTAGGAAGCGGGCAACCTTTTACTCCAGAAAGTGGACACCTTCCTCCAGTTTGTGGAGTATCCACGGAGCAACCAATAGAAAGAAAAGGAGCATTCAGGCGAAAGAGCCACTAAGAAGCACAACCATGAAGGGTAAGAGTTTGCAGAATCTAACCTCACGACCAAGGGGGCGAGAAGATTTGATAGACTCAAGGCTAGAAGGTCCACCCAAAACCTCATGGTGCTCTAGTGTATGGGCACCCCTGTGGAGCTCACTGCCACCAGCAACAGCGTTCTCTGAGATGGTGGCTCCCATCTCTTCTGATGTTTGATCATCGTCATTTCTTTCCTCTGACGAAGGCACAAAGGTAGAAGGAGGCAGAACCTCTAACGAGGAAGCAATCAGGATGGGAATGCCGATAGTATCATGATAAGCCATCTGAAAAAGCGCCAAGAAAAATGACATAGTGAAGCCTAGAAAGTGCTTGTAGAGAAAGAAGCGCAGGCATGCACAGAGTAGAAGGGATAACAAAGAAAGGGATTGGCACAGTGCTTATATAGCCAACCCTTGCGAAGCTAAAGGGCCTTGTCCCCATAATAACAGCGATACGCGCCCTCACCCCAACACACTATGTGTCCTTTCACATGTGCCATTATAGAAGGCACCACGCAGCCTCCATAGCCAATGCATCATTATGATAGATGTCACGTTGCCTTTGCAGTCAATGCACTCAGGTAGTTTGATTGACGTGATGGCTACATGACACCAACAACAACTCCTAGGCGTGTTGCTCTCAACTCACCAACCGGCAGCAGGAGACCTAGATAAGTTCAAGGTTGGGGCGGTAGGCAATCAATGATTTTTGTAGGCATCGCCACGGGAGGACCACGTGACGATGGCACTTGGCTTGGATGACTTTGAACCTGGGTCTACCGGCTCCTCCCTAGCCAGGAGCTAGGTTGATGGGCCAAAGACCGGCCCAAGACCAAGGCATCTGAGTCCCCTATTGTCATGGTGACAGAGGTTTGAGCTGTAGAAGGTAGAAGAATAAAGTACTCCGACCAACCACAACTTGCAAAGATACTAGAGCCGCTCAGAAAGGGAGGCCCCAGCACTCTTGGAATCCAGAAGGCAAGCATGAACTCTCTGAGTCTCTGAAAAGACTGCTTGTCAGTAGAGGCAGATCGTGGGCCCCCCAACCCGGCCGAGACCAAGCCTCTAGTTTTCTCCCAGTCACGGGGACGTGTTTGACAGGTCAGCGAGCTACTACCAGCACTTACAAAGTATGTCCTCAAGTGGCACGATCTGATCCAGAGCCTTTGAGAGCTTTTGAGATCCCGTCTCACCCTCGGACAGCCTTCGGTCGACGAAGCCATTCCTTTACTGACCCTGAAGTGCCTTGACCATAGCAATGTCAACTCGGCACTCCGTTGTCTCGAAGACAGCACTCACTTGAAGGATGCGAGCAACTTCTCAAGGCAAGCGGGGCAGCCTTAGATGGCCGTTTCCAAGAGGTGATCAACCGGCAGTATCCGATTTGGCAGCATTGAGGCTGATCTAAACCCTCCGTCCCTTGACCAAACATCAACGTAGATCGCTGCGCGTCAGATTTGTATAAGACTAGACCATTGAGTCGGCGGATGACTGACAGATCATGACTACATGCAAGCATTTCAACCATGCAAAAATCATTCAATATAGTGAGAACAGAGAAGGCAAAAGAAAGAATAAAGTTTTGAAGTTCCATTCATTAATTTTTTTTACAAAGTACAAACCTTAGATTAGCGGATGAACATGACCAAAAAGGAAAAAAGGAACGCATGGGACAACAATCCGATGGTGCCGGCTTGAAAATCGATTCTAGGAGGATAGGGTCGGGCAAGACAGTAGCAATTGAAGCTCTTTATAGCCGTCCTCTACTTACTAATCAAAGTGCCCAGACTAAGGGCCGAGCACTACAGGAGGAGGGGAAGCCATTCCCGAATGAGACTGTATCCTCTGAGGAGACTGTATGCCACCACCTTCACATAGAAGGCCTCCCACCAGGAGATCCTCTGCTAAGACTGATTGTATCCTCTGAGGGTAAAGTCTGACATATAGCGGCAATATCGGTCTGACCCCGGCAAAAATCTGAAAGCACATCTTCCAGCAAGCAACCCTTTGACAGAAGGAACTAAGGACCAAGCGCTTCCCCCAAATTTGAGATGGCAAAAACGAAGCCCTCCCGCCTAGAAGTTCTTCCTGAGACTTCGCCGTCGGATGCCAGCATAGAGGAGGAACATGGAAATGGCCTAACAACCGAGCCACCCCTGTCATGGCAAAGGAACATCTCTAAAAGTGATATAATAGTATGCTTCAACTACAACTTCAAGCCTTCTAATATTTTCATCGATCTCGAACGACGGCAACATGGATTCCAGGCAAGCTTTGAGTGCAACTTTAGGTCCCTCAAGACTTCCACCAATCCTACACTTGGGCGGCCTAGGACCCTCTCCTCACTTGATCACTCGCATCACTTGGCTAATGGAAGTATGATCCATGGAGTGGAGCATGGAGGGTCCCCCTATTTATAGTCAGAGTAAAGGTCAACGAAACCATTAATCCAACGGGTCTCGTCCATGAAACCATCAGTAAATGATCAATGCTAGACCTCGGAGCTACCCTAGAATCTTTTCAAGCAAAGCTTAGCTCAGATGATGCCCTATATAAAAAGTAGCGAGAGACACCAATGGGGAAAGCCTAGTAACAAAGCTTCTCGAAAAGGAGCAAGCAAACTGGCCCGTGCAAAAATGTCCTATCACTGTACATACCAAAAACTAGCAAAGCATAGTCACCTAGTATGGGGGGCTAATGATGGGTCTAATAGTACCATGGGCTGATCCAGTCCCAAGCTCAACCACCAATGCGTAGGGATGAACGATGGGCTTAGTGAGCAATGGATAAAGCCTCAGGAAGAAGATAGATCCAACCCAACCCAAGGACGGCTGTAGTGACTGAAATAAGGCCCAGAGAGTGCAGGGCTAGAAGGACAAGCATCAGATGGCCCAACCTGCGACGAAGATGAATGGACCAATAAGAAAGCCTCCCGGCCAGGCAATTAACAACACGGTAAAAGCATGCATATCCGGCAATCAAGGCACACACATGTAGCTGCTGCATGGAATTGTAGCCACAGTCTGACGAATGCGTTGGGGGGACTACTCGCGGTAACACCACTACCACAAGGCGACATCTAACAAAGGCGGCTCCCGTCAACGCTCCAACGACTAGCAAACCTAGAGGCGACACTTGTCATGATCCTTGGAACCAAAGTCTTTCACCACAAAATATTACAAATACTCCTCACCGTCACAAAGTGAGGGGGCCTTTTTTGCATCTTCCGGGCCCTTTTTTTACGCCTTTTTGGGCCTTCTTTCTCACATCTTCGGGAGAGTCTTTTCTGAACCTTCTGAAGCTCCTTTTGACCTAGGTGAGACCCCCTAACCCCTTGGAGCATAAGAAGAGAATTAAGCCCTCTTCCCCTGATACAGCTCTCTCTCTCTTTTTATTCCTAATGAGCCATTTATCAAGTGTATTTCTAATGATCCACTCATTGAGTGCTTCTCTAGTGAGCCAGTCACTGACTGCATCTGTAATGAGCCACTTCTTGAGTGCAACTCTAGTGAGCCATCGACCGCGTGTAACTCATCGGAGTTCAATCCTTCATCTCCCTAAGCCAACCCCCGTCAGGTGCACAATAGGAGTCTAGTCCTCCTCTCATATCCTCCATATAAATACAACTCTACATTCTTTCATATCTTTCTTGTATATTTTTATTTTTTTGAAAAGATTTATGATTTAAGTGTAAAAAGATAAATTGGAAAGTTAATCTTATCAATTTTCTGACCTATTATTTATAATTTATGGTGTATAGGTTCCAAGTTAATAGAGAAAGAGATCAAACCCGCTCCAATCTAACCTGCAGTGAAAGATCGAGTGGCACCCTAATTTATACAATAACTCTCACACCAAGGACACATCAAAGGAGGAGGAGAAAAAATTTGAAGAATATGAAAACTCTAAGAATTCAAAAGCATATTCATATTCTAACGCATGAAAATATGCTTTTGGTCTTAAAACATGAATTAAATGAAGAGATAATTACAAAAAGAATAAACTCTCAAAGAATTAAATTCATAACTATTGAAATAAATTCTCATATCATATCATAAAATCTAAAAATTTAAGAATTTAAAAATTAGATGAAGACCCAACAGAATCTTATTTTATAAATGAGCTAAATCAAACGGTGCCAAATTTAAAATTTATGTACTCTAACATTAGGCTTGAACAGTAACAATAAAGACTTATACTTTACTAGGTGATATTAGCTATATAAATTCGTTCTTATCATTTCACTTGAGTAAATATAATATTTATGAGAATATAAATACTTTTAAATTATTTTTATCATATTATTTTAAGTTTGCTGAGTTTCCATATTTTTATTACTTATTTTCAACAACTTATATTTCATTATATATGCTTTTGTTGGATTACGCTTTAACTTTCTGAACTGTTATAGACGTTCTTTCTAATTGTTAAAAAAAATTATAATTTTTATCTATCTTTTGGTCTGATTTAAGTTATTCATATTGACATTCTTATTTTTGTAATGATTGATTTTTATATATACTGTTGTTTTATCGTATAAATATTCTGATCCATAAAAGCATTATTGATGCAATAGGCTTCTTATAAAATTTTTCTTTCTATTTTATAGACATCCCCAATTTCAACCATTCTATATTAGTTTTATATGTCACAATATCACTAATAGCTCTATTTATTAAATAATGACTACTGGATGATAAAAGTTATTATTTTTAGGGATATCTTTATAATTTATTTTGATTTGATTTATATTTTTATCTAAAATTATTGAAATAACACTTCATGAATTTTGGTTTTAAGGCTGTTTATATCAAGCTCTTTATTAGTCAAACATGCTAATTTTGTTGTTTAAACCTTTTCGACTTTTATCAATAAAACTTTTATATGTAAATAATATATATCAATAATTTTATATTACAAATCTTTTGTAAATTTATTAATAACTAAGATAAGCGGATAAGGATTCCTAATACATCATTAATTCATTCTTGTTAATTGGAAAATCCTTTTTATTATCTCATATAATTCTAACACTATTCAAAGCCATACATACATATATTTGACTATACATATATATTTTTACTAATTATTTCTTACCTAACACCAACCATAAAGTTTGTTTAGACACTATTATAAGCTTTTGCTGGATTAATAAAAAACTTTTTATAATTTTTTCCTGTCTAAATTTCTCTATTAATAGTCTTAAAAAATATATAGCTTCAATGTCTAGACATAAATCAAACATGATTTTTAGATATAGTTATTATTGTCTTAATTCTTTATTAAATTATTCATTCTCAATGATGGGTCCCGACACACAAGGCCCAAAAAAGATGATCCAAAATCACGACCACGAACCAAGAGGATTATGAGGATAAGCCGGCTCAATAGGCCAAAAAACCCAATTTAACCCAAAGGACTAAGTTGGCCTTAAAAGCTCGAGGACTTGAGCTAGTTTCCCAAGAAGCCCAAATAGGTACAACGGTCCGAGAGGTCAGTTTGACCTAAAAGGGAGACGAGGACACTGTAAGGGGCTGACGTCATTAACGAAATCCTGACAACCTTTAGCAGGAGAAATGTCTGAGAACCTAGCTCAACGAACCAGGAAAAGACTCAGATGACTTTCAATGGACGAGGACAGCCTCCACGTCTTCGCTTCCTCAGGACAAGGAACCAAAATGGCCGAGCATGCCAACTCAGATAATTTACTATTACGAGAAGCACACGCTATCATGAAAGATCCAACGGCTTCTAACAAGTTGGATACGCAAAGCTGGCGTCCCTAACACGGCGTATCTGTAGAGTAGGCGTCCCTGACACGCCATATCTGCAGAGCTGGTGACAGGCGTCCCTGACACGCCGCGCTAGCAGGGCTGATGGCAGGCATCCCTGACACGCCGTCTCAGTAGGGCTGATGGCAGGCGCCCCTGACACGCCAGTGCCATGTGTTCCCTTGCCAACGGTATAATTTTTTCCTATAAATACCCCATTCAGGCAGCAAGGAAAGGATTCCATCAACTCTTATTTGGAACACGTATTGTGAACAACACCCAAAAAGAGAAAAGAGAAAAGAGAAAAGAGAAAGAGCGAGATTCCTCACCTTGTAATTCTCTGTGGTAGCAAGTTGCACCGCAAGTTTCCCATTGTACTCCTTTTTTGTAATAGTGGAATCTCTCGGACTGTTCGTTCGCCATCGTGGTTTTTCTCCCCTTTTTACATTACGGGAATTTTTCACGTAAAATACGTGTGCTCCTTAGATCATTGTCCTCCTTTTTGCTATTATTATTCACGATTTATTTTGTGTTGCACGTTTTCGTCTGTCTTGGAATGCATAATACTGCTCGGACTCTGAAGGATAGACAGCTGGAACTCACGGATGCAGCATTGACGACATCTGTGGGAAGTGACTGAAAGTCTGCTTTTCATATCTTCGCAAAAATACAAGAGCACCATAACAACTTCCGCTCCAAGAGTTAGAATGGTGAACACGATGGCACAGGCGAGTGCACCTGCCAGGGAGGTGGCCTCATGCAATAGCACCCCTGCGCTAAAGTGGAGAACCACATTGATCCAGTGGTCAGGGCCTTGGAGGCCAGGATAGAAGGCATGTCCAAAACCTTCGACATATTATGCTCTAAGATTGACGAGCAGATGAGAGGAGCCCCCTCCAGGGCCTCCCAGGCTGAAGCGTCCCAAGGCATGGGCAATGAGAGGGACCGCCGTGAGAAGCCACCAAGTCGACATGAAAACCCGAGGACCCAAGTGACCTCTAGCAGCAGAGCCCTATGGAGACTGGAGGGCTGTCTAAATCCTTGGGTCCAAGAAGAAAGCCCAGAGAGGCGTAACTCTGGGACCCAACGGAGCCATCGTGAATGCAACAACCGGGAGGTGGTTCCGCGGGATGCACCCCCACAAGGAGTCCGCATGGCCCCCGAGCATTGTATAGATCGAAAGCCTTATGAGTTGAGATATTACCTCAACCAAAAGAAGGCAACTGGCCCACTTCGAGTGAAGGAGAGGCTAGAAAGAGGATGTAACCGGGTCCTTTGAGAGAGCAGTGGGGGAGGAGCTAATGCGCTCTAGTCCCCATTCTCCATGTAGATCAGAACAAGGACTCTTTTCCCAAAGTTTAAAATGCCAAACCTGAAGGTATACGATGGCAGCGCTGATCCCATAGACCACCTCAACCACATCCGGAAGCATCTGAGCCTGCAGGGCTTGGATGAGACCACCATGTGCCAATGCTTCCCTTTGACTCTGAAAGGGGATGTGACAATGTGGTTCTACGGGATATCGGCGGACTCCATCCGCGACTTTGACGATTTGGCAATAGCCTTCCTGTCTCAGTTTGTCTCCAGCAGGAGGGTGGAGAAGCAACCCTGGCACCTCACCCGAATCAAGCAGGGCCCCAGGGAGAGCTTGATGGGATTCCTAGCCCGATTTGTAACTGAGGCCAGGTAAATCCCGAAATTAACCGATGAGGTAAAGCTAAACGCTTTCCTCTCAGCTCTAGAAGGCGGTGCCTTCTTCAAGCACCTCATCCATAAGAGTCCCCAAACCTTTATACAGGCCGAGGCCGCGGCTAGAGCATATATCACGGCCGAATAAGCCAATGATGTCAAATGGCCAGATAAGGACGAGCACCCTCATCAGAAGGCGCCGGAAGGAAAAAGGAAGGCCGGGGACTATCAGAGTCCTCAGGCAGTAAAGAAGCAACACAAGGTCGAGCAGAGCGCTCGGAGAGAGCCACGGCCTGTGCACTTCATGCCACTAAACAACACCCACACCAACGTCTTGATGCAGATCTGGGAGAAAAAGTTTTTGAAGTGGCCTAAGCCGCTGAAGAACCCGAAGGGTGGGGACCAAACAAAATATTGTGACTACTACCGCTCCAGAGGCCATAGTATGGAGGACTACATGACTCTATAGAAGGAAATAGAGGAGCTGATTAGGAGGGAGCACCACAATCGTTTCTTGTAAGACCCGGATAAGCTTCTGGAGTAGTGGGCAATGGTGAAGCTGAGCTCCCTAGGAACAGAGTGGCCGTGGGGGTCGTAAACATGATATCAAGTTGATCGGCCATAGGAGATCGGCACAAGCTTGCAACAGCAAAGAGGCCGAGGACAAGACCCAGAGGAGAAGACGAAGTTATTTGCTTTAGCAATATGAACATGGATCATGTAACTTCTCCTCACTCCGATCCCCTAATTGTAATGGCACTCGTTTCGGACGGAGCAAATGACTACCGGATGAAACGAGTATTTGTTGACAATGATAGCTTTCAAAATTTGTTGTACCTTGATACCTATTTCAAATTAGGACTTAAAAGATCCAAATGAGAGAACCAGAAGGGCCACTCTATGGGCTAGATAATGAACCAGTACCTGTTCAAGGTATCATCCAATTAGAGGTGATCTTGGGGACGTACCCGAGGATAGCATCCAAGGCCCTCACCTTTTTTGTTGTGGACATGCCCTCAGTATATAACGCGATACTTGGACGCCCATGCGTGGCCACGTTCGGTGCGGTGACTTCCATCCCATACCTGAAGATGAAGTTTCCAACCCCTTGGGGTGTGGGCAAAGTCCTCGGGGATTAATCCACCGGATGGATGTATTATCTGGCACAAACCACACAAGCCACCTTTCCACAACCAATGGAAGACCTAGACCTCAGGGACGAGGCCACGCTGCAACACACGTGGCCTGGGGAGCCGACCGTATCCAGAGAAGTACGTCCACATAGAAAGTTCACTGTCAGAGTCCGTCCGAGATCAGCTGGTCAGCTTCCTACGGGAGAACTCAGACGTGTTCGCCTGGTCACCCAGTGAAATGCTAGGAATCCCTTCCAAAATCATAGTCCACAAGCTGTGCATTGATCATCGTCACAAGCCAATCAGGCAAAAGCATAGGAATTATTCCATGGAGAAGTTAGTAGCCATACGCGAGGAAGTCAAGAAACTCCTGGATATCGGGTTCGTCTGAGAGGTGCAGTACCCGAATTGGCTGGCCATCGTTGTCATGGTACAGAAGAACAGTGGAAAATGGAGGATATGCGTGGACTTCACTGACCTCAACAAGGCATGCCCCAAGGACAGCTTCTCATTGCCTAGGATTGACCAGTTGGTAGATTCGACATCCGGCCACGAGCTCTTGAGCTTCATGAACGCGTACTCGGGTTACCGTCAGATCAAAATAAGCCCCGAGGATGAGGAGAATACGTCGTTCATGATGGACCAAGGGACCTACTATTACATGGTAATGCCCTTTGGCCTCAAGAACGCGGGTGCAACTTATCAGTGACTCATGAATAGGATGTTCGAGGATCAGATGGGCAGGAACGTGGAAGTCTAAGTTGATGACATGCTCGTCAAGAGCAAAGCGAGCGGCGATCACCTAAAGGACTTGGCCGATACATTCCACATGCTTAGGGCCCACGGGATGAAGCTCAATCCAAGAAAGTGCACATTCGGTGTAGCTTCAGATAAATTCTTGGGTTACATCGTATCATAACGAGGAATCGAGGTGAACTCGGAAAAGACACAAACGATCCTAGACATGTTGTCCCCGCGGACGGTAAAGGAAGTCCAGCAGCTCACCGGGCAAGTGGAGGCCCTCTCCTGTTTCCTAGCAAAATCGGTCGAGAAGCACCTGCCGTTCTTCAAAACTCTTAGAGGAGCAAAACCCCGAGACTTCCGGTGGAGTAATGAATGTGAAGACGCATTTCGAGGACTCAAGAACTACCTTTCGAGCCCACCTCTGCTGGCTTCTCCTTAATTGGGTGAGGAGCTGTACCTGTATCTCTCCATGTCCGATACGACATTAAGCTCAGCCCTAGTACGAGAGCAACACGAGAAACAATAGCCCATGTATTATGTAAGCAAGACTCTTGCAGACACCGAGACCAGATATTCGCTAACGAAAAAAATAGCCTTAGCACTGGCTTACTCCGCCAGGAAGCTCAGGCCGTATTTCCAGGCACACAAGATAGTGGTCTTGATCGACCAACCACCAAGAGCGATCTTGCAGAAGCCCGAGATATCTAGACGGCTAATCAAATGGGCTATCAAATTAGGAGAATTTGATATTGAGTTAGGACACTTTGATATCGAGTTCTGTCCGAGACCAGCTCTGAAGGCACAGGCCCTCGTGGACTTCCTTGTCGAGACAATAGCGCTGGCCAGCGGCGATGCAGACAAAGCTGCTACAGACGTGATCAGCAAGGCATCAACATGGATCTTGCACGTGGACTGCTCCTCGATGAAGGATGGCTGCGGAGCTGGTGTTGTCTTGCGCACGCCCGAGGGACTTGAGATAATGTATTC
>JAOVVI020008274.1:0-14291 GCA_028571085.2 Nepenthes alata
TCCTCCCGTACCTTTTGAATGTACGTTACCTATTTTAACTTATTTACCTTCCAATTATCATTTTTCAAAACTCGGGTTGTCACACACGGGGTCTTCCATTATCACTAATGTTTCTTATCCAGGGTGTGTGGTAGAGGTAAATGGATTGCCCCTGAATGTTGGCCTGATCCTTCTTGATATGCATGGTTTTGACATTATTTTGGGAATGGACTGGTTGCCCCAAAATCACGCAACCATTGACTGTTTTCATAAGAAGGTTGACTTTGACATTCCTAGATTTGAACCCTCTTCCACATTCAGGGAGTCCAATGGGTAGAATCATCCA
This sequence comes from Nepenthes alata, assembly GCA_028571085.2. Lineage (NCBI taxonomy): Eukaryota > Viridiplantae > Streptophyta > Magnoliopsida > Caryophyllales > Nepenthaceae > Nepenthes > Nepenthes alata. The sequence continues at coordinate 326 of JAOVVI020008274.1, forward strand.
ACTTTATCTCGGCACTACAAACAAGTCATATGTTGAAAAGTGGATGTGAAGCCTACTTGGCTTATGTTAGTGTGAAGGAAAGCTGTGAGTTGTCAGTTAAAGAAATCCCAGTGGTATGTGAGTTTGAGGATGTGTTTCCTGACAAATTGACTACTCTACCTTCTCACCAAGAAATTGAATTCATGAATGACCTTGTGCTAGGATCGGCCCCCATTTCAAAGGCCACATAGCGTATAGCTCTTGCCGAGCTAAAAGACTTAAAGCAGCAATTGCATGACCTTTTGGACATGGGTTTCATTAGGCCCATTGTTTCTCTATGGGGTGCTCCAGTCTTGTTTGTGAGAAAAAAGGATAGGACTTTGAGGTTATGTATCGATTATCGTGAGCTAACTAAAATTACGATAAAAAAATACCCGTTGCCACGGATTAATGATCTTTTTGATCAACTGTAGGGAGCCCGTGTGTTTTCTAAAATTGATCTCCAATCAGGGAAAGACGGCCTTCCGAATGAGGTATGGACACTATGAATTTCTTGTAATGCCATTCGAACTAACTAATGCCTCGGCCGTGTTTATGGACTTGATGAATTGGGTTTTTTAGCCATACTTAGACAAGTTCACGGTGGCTTTCATCGACGATATTCTAATTTATTCTGAGGGTTGCATAAAGCATGAGGGACATTTGAGAATCGTGCTTTAGACCCTTCGGGAGCACTAGTTGTTTACAAAGTTGAAGAAGTGTGAGTTTTGGCTTGATAAGGTGGTGCTCTTGCATCATGTAATTTCTGATGGAAGTGTCTCTATAGACCCGTAGAAAATCGAAGCTGTGGTCAGTTGGAGTCAACCCACGATTGTGTTAGAAGTTCATAGCTTTTGGGGATGGCCGGCTATTATCGTCGTTTCATGGAGAATTTCTCTCAGATAGCTTTACCCCACACCTGTCTGACAAAGAAGGAAGTGAGCTTCGTCGAGACTGAGGAGTGTGACCGAAGCTTTCAGAAATTGAAGGATTGCATAACTTCGGCACCAGGTTTGACCATTCCTGATAGTTCGGGAGGTTTCAAGGTGTATTGTGACGCCTCTAAGTTTGGCCTCGGTTGTGTTCTGATGCAAAGGGGGAAGGTGGTAGCTTATGGAGGTTTCAAGGTTGCGCTCGTGCTAGGTGCTGTTGTGTTCGCACTGAAGATCTGGAGGCACTACTTATATGGTGAAACGTTCCTGGTGCATTCCGACCACCAAAGCCTCAAGTACTTGATTTCGCAAAAGGAGCTGAATATGAGGCAACGGAGGTGGATCGAGTTCCTTAAAGATTATGATTGCAATATCCACTATCAACCCGGGAAAGAAAATGTGGTCGCAGATGCTTTGAGTCATCGGACAAGTTTTATAGTGAGATTACAAGTCAAACAAATGGAGATGCTAGACCGCTTGAAGTTTTGCAATATTCAGCACTATGTGAAAGGAAATCGGATGATGTTATCTTTCTTGTAGGTGCAACCTGAGATCCTTTAGAGGGTCATGCAAGAGGAAATGAAGGACCCGTTTTTTGCGGATATTGCTAGCGACCTCAGTAGAGACTCCTGTTTTGATTTTTAGTATACGTGCTGATGGAATTTTTAGATTTTGAGAGCAGTTATGTGTGCCGGATTACAAAGAACTGAAGGAGGAAATAATGAAAGAGGCTCAGGACTCGATATACGATCCACCTCGGAGTAAACAAGATGTACTAGGATTTAAGAAAAATGTTGTAGTGGAGAAACATGCGAAGGGAGATTGTTGCCTTCGTCAGCCGATGTTTTGTTTGTCAACAGCTAAAGGCTGAGAGGAAGAAACCTTCTAGATTATTGCAGCCATTTCCCATTCCCAATTTGAAGCGGGAGGATATCTCAATGGATTTTGGGTCTGGGTTGCCGAGGACTTCGAGGAACCACGATACAATTTGGGTCATCATGGATCGACTAACGAAGTCTGCTCATTTCATTGCCATCCGGACCACGTGCTCCCGTGATCGCCTTGCACAGCTCTACATCAACGAGATTGTTCGACTTCATGGCATACTGATATCGATTGTGTCAGATCGTGACCCACGATTTGTCTCTAAATTTTGGGAAAGCTTTTATCGTGAATTAGGGATAGATCTGAAGTTTAGTATGACCTATCATCCTCAGACTGATGGTCAATCTGAGCGAACGATTCAGATATTAGAGGATATGCTTGGAGCTTCGGTGTTGGGGTTCAAAGGAAATTGGGATGATCACTTAGCGCTAGCCAAGTTCGCCTACAACAACAGTTTCTAAGCAAGCATCGGTATGGCCTCCTTTGAGGCACTTTTTGGTAGGAAATGTCGATCACCCATTCACTAGGAAGAGATGGGGGATAGGAGTTTGCTGGGCCTTGATGTAGTCCATGAAACTTCAAAAAAGATCGCAGTGGTTTTTGAGAAGTTGAAAATTGCCCAGAGCCAGCAGAAAAGTTAAGCCGATCGGAGGAGAGCTGAGGTTATATTCGAAGTCAGCGATTTTGTTTTCCTTAAGGTGTTGCCATGGAAAGGAGTCTCCAGATTTGGTGTTAAGGGAAAATTGAAGCCGTGGTTCATTGGATCATTTGAGATCCTTGAACAAGTTAGTGAAGTGGCGTACCGTTTGGCATTGCCACCAAGTTTTGCTGAGGTGCACAATGTCTTCCATGTCTCGATGCTGAGAAAGTACATCTACGATCTGGCACACGTGATTGATTATGGTCCCTTGGCTAACAGTGAGGATTTATCATATATATAAGAACCAGTGGAGATTCTATATCGCAAGGATCAGACTTTACATTCGAAGGTGATCCCTCTCCTGAAGGTATTATGGAGAAATCATTCCCACGAAGAAGAAACATGGGAAAGAGAGGGAAAAATTCGGGAAAAGTATCTCCATCTTTTCCAAGGTATGCAAAGTTGTTTTGACTCTTAGCATTTGTTAAATTTTAGGGATGAAATTTCTATAAGTGGGGAAGAGTTGTGAGGTTCCGAGTCTAAAAACATAATTGACATACAACAATCAACATAATAATAAATAATACTAGGCTTATTGGACGATTAAGTATGCGCATTGGAAGAAAAATTGGTGAATAATCTCAGGATTTTGTTGTTGAAGCGCTCCCAATAGATTGCGCCTGCTATGCACTCGAGCATAGGTTCGAGCACAAAATGCAGTGACGCAAGCAGCAGGCCACACCTGTGCTCCCCCAACCGCTGAGCGCCTGTGTGCGCTCGAGCTTAGGCCAACAGTGAGGCCACGCTCGGTGCTCACTCGCCAGGCACTCGAGCACCCCGACAAGTATAAAAATGTGGCCTACTTCACGTTTCTTCATTTTCTAGAAAGCTTTGGAGAGAGAGAGAGGGAGAGCACCGATTTTAGAGAGAGAAAGGAGGAGATCGAGACGTAGAGTCTTAATCTGTCCGAGAGCCAATTATAAAAGTGATTGCACATATGGAGGCAAGTGTTCTCATACTCACTATTTACTCTCTTTTGATTTTTATTCTCTCTCCATCGGGTATTATCGTTCCGATACCCACCCAAAATGTGAGAAATGTACAGCCCATGATTTATGTTCCATGAATTTGCAATTATTTGTTCAATATGTTGTCCAAATTGTTTGATTTGGTATAGCCAAACTCTAACCCACGCCCAAATTCGGGTTCACTATTGTCTCCTTCAAATTATGTTATTTTGACCTCAAAATGTGAATCAACACGTCTCAAATATGTTTACATATCAACCGGGCGTCCAATTTTACAAGCACCGACCCGTTCGCGGCGTCTGAAAGCTCTAAAACGTCACTGTTACAGTTTGCATGCTTTTACCCTATTTAATTGTTATAAGAAGTATATCTAACTAATTATATTTGAATGTAAGACAGAGAATATGAATTTTTGCATCGATTGAAATGAAACGGGCTCTGGAGGACCCCAATGTGATATTGGCTCATCGATAGTAAGGAATTCCAATTCCTCTCATGAATTTTGATAATCATGCATATAATTGAATTGTCAAAATGCTTAAGCTCCAAAGAAAGATGAGAATCGCACAAGTAATTAGAGGAAAGTTCACAATGTGATATGTAAATGATAGAACCTCCCAAATGGCGGAAGATATGGTAAATTGGATATGGTGGACTTTCCCTCAAATGAATATGAATCTTGAAAATAGGACCATGGACTTATGTTCATTGGGTAGTATTCTCTGACTTGCCACAACCATCTCGGTGGAAACCCAAAGAATACTTTGGCCATGTATTCTGGTTCCTTGTGTGAGCGAGTGATGTCCGTGGCATGCCTTAGGATACTATTGTGGAAGAATGAGGAATTACCCTAGTACCCCTGGCAAATTGGGCATTTTTCGGGTCCATCTACAGGCATGATATGTAGATGACGCCCCGGCTGGGTCTAAAAATAAGTCCTCACGACCTTAGATCATGTGAAGTATCATGATCTTTTCCTCTTTCTCTCACATCATTGCTAGTACGACCTACTGGCCCAAGTCCACAAAGATTAATGAAAATAATAAAAGTTATAAAAATGTATCTAATGTTAATAGACAAACTATGTGATCCCAAAAGTCCCCTTCCTCTCATGCTCCTTTTTAATTGAAATAATATGATTTCCCCCATCCCATCATTGTCTCTACTATTTATCCATCTTTTGTTAGTGGCATATGTTTACACTTGCTACGCGATATGCTCACCCTTGCTGTCTCTCTTTTCACATGATAATGCTTTGAGGCCCAACGAGACCGAGTAAGCTATAGGGACGAGTTAGGTGACCTGATTTCTTGTGCGGAGCTCTTGGATTTAGTTTGTTTATGTATGACACAGGAATTTGTATTTCATTTTCAGAATCTTAAACACATATCATGTTATGTATATGTGGATGGATGGATGATTTTGGTTTCTAGTGTATTATGGCTGTCATGCTTCCGCAAGTTAAAATTTGTGGTCATATTTGGGTTCTTTTAGTTGGCATTTTTTTCTGAGACGGCGTCGTACCTGAGCTATAACGTTTGTGCCACTATAGGAGTTGTGGTGGCCATGAGATTCTGTGGATGGTGATAAATGTATAGGTGGAATATTGTGCAGAGTTGTTTATAGGTGTTTGTATTTTGGTAAACGTCTAATTTACAAACGGAACTCTGTCCAAATTTCTTTAGAAATTTATAATATTAAATTATGGGCATTAAATTATGTTGTTATTGACGAAGGATTATTTAAGAAAAATAACTCGATTTGTCACATAATTGGAGGGAAATCCACAATGTCTGATATGATTGATTTGATATTCGAGTTGGAGATATGTGATTGAAATATGATCTCCCAATTGGAGATAACATGAATAAAAAATAGTGGATCCTCCCTCAAAAGAGTAATGAATCCTGAAATTAGGACCATAGACTTATGTTCATTAGGTATTATTCTTTGGTTGGCCCTTTCCATCATGGTAGAAACCCAATGATTACTTTGGCCATGTATCCTGGCCGATTATGGGAGCGGGTGATGTCCATGGCACGCTCTAGGATACTACTGTGAAAGGACGAGAACTGCCGTGATACCCTAGAGGAATGGGGCATATCTTTATCAGCCTATCTATAAGCATGATATGTAGATGACCCCCTGGCTAGATCTAAGAATAAGTCATCACAACCTTAGATCATGTAGAGTATCGTGATTCTTTTCTTGTCCTCTCGTACCATTTGTTAGTACCACCTACTAGTCTTGGTCCGTAAAGATTAATATAAATAATAAACGCAATAGAAACATGATAAATGGCAATATGCATTCCTAATTTCCCTTTTCCTCTCATGTTTTCTTTTTGTGATTGCGAGTACTTGTTGCTCCTTTTCTATTATCATTTTCATTATTCTTTACCGTTTGATAGTGATGCATGATAACATTTGCTGAGCTGTATGCTCACCCTTGATGTTTCTCCTTCCAGATGAGAGCATTGAACTCACGCCCGGTTAGTTAGAGCAAAGATAGGGATTTGCTTTTAGGAGATTAGCTGGACATTGAAGGCTTGAAGATTTGGATATGTCTAATATAATAGAATGCAAATAGTTAAGTTAGATTAATGTAGTGTGTTATATTATGGATTGTTATTATTTTATGTTTATTGTTATGCTTCCACAGGTTTCTAGATCTAGTTCTGCTTCTGCATTAATATTGGATGTTTTAGATTTTGTATAGGGCTAGATGACATCTCTCGTAGATCTAATATATAAATACAAGTGTACTGTGTTGGAGCCATGGATGATATGACAATGTGGATCCTATTTATGTGTTGTGGTGATGAAAATATTAAAGTGTGAATATTTATATGTTTGTACAGGTTCAAATTGACCGGTTGTATTTTTTGTTGTCATCTAGTTGTAGAGGGGAATCTGTCTAATTTTTTACAAAATTTTATAATATTAATAATGGCTTTATTCATGTGTTTATTGACGAAGGTTATTTAAGAAAAATAACCCGGTCTATCACAGTTGGTATCAGAAAAAAAAAGATGCCTTAAGTTTGATTTGAATCATATGCAGAAGCTTAGGCAAGATTAAGATTGATCGAATATATAGATGAAGGCATAGGATGATTAAGCTAGTCCAAGTATTTTTGGTTACCCCAATCCAAATAACTTAGGATAGCACTAAGTTTGAAATGATAATTTAGTTCGATTGTCTAGCTTATGCATCCTAGCTAGTGTTCTAGGAGTTCTCTAATCCGAATTATTCCTGTCTCAAGAAAGTGTTAACAGTGACTCCTAGATGGAGACTACTCATATTAGGGCCGACCGTAGGGTTGAGTGGAAGATGGTGTGTGGAGACACCTTAATGTTGGAATTTGATTGGTACCAATTCGGTGCCTAAATTGGTCGGTAATGATTCAAGGCCTAGGATTAACAAGTTGTGGTTTGAGGTTTAGGCTTGATTGACCCTAAATTGAGGTCCTCAAAGTAGTAATTTGCTAAGAAGGTGCCCTTGATCGATGTATCAAGTATGATGGGAGAGGTGAAAGAGTTAGAATAACTAGGAGTTAATTTTTGAGGTTAACGAATTGTGGGATGTCGATTTATAATCGATCTAAAAATATTCAAGTGTCTGAACTTTTGGGAGGCTTGGAACCTATAGAGGATAAGGTCATGTTACGCACATAAGATAGAAGGTAGAGTCGGCCTCGAGTGATCAACGTGAAAAGAATTATGGGTCTTGAGGATGACAAATATCATAGGAATTGTTCTTGACTGCTTTATGAATGAGTATCTTATTTTGATGGGATTTTTGGGAATATATTTCAAGTGTGGATAGTTCGACCGTATGAATAGGGATTGCCCTTATCCCATAGGTCAGACAGTTTAGGAGCCCAGAACCTAAAATCGGGGCTTCATGGTGATGACACAAAGTATAGAAGTGTCATCCATCGTGGCAGAAGATAAAGTTCCCAAATCTTGATATTTCAAAATATGCATTATTTTGGGATCTAGAATACATGCTTTATTGAAGTTTTCTAAGCTTATTTGTTTATCTAAGGATCAAAAGCCTTATACTAGTTATATCAATGTCTATGATATTTTGGGGCTTGTAGATGTGAGGGGTTGGGCTGAGTTGATTTGTTTTATGACACCAATCCTCGATAAGATATTAGTGATGATTAGTTTGTAGAGGTATCAGGAAATTAGTGTCATTGTGCCCACAAGCCATGATGGAAAGATTTGTCTCAATCATCAAACAATTGAGACCACCCTAACGTCATTGGAGGTCACTAAGGAATTTAGTTGTGAAAATATTTGAGGATTTAGTATAAGATTGAAGGGGCATTGGTTAGGTGCCGTTACAGATGCTTTGGAGCCTTTGGAGTGGTAAGATAAACTGATGAGGTCATTTGTGGATAATTGAGAATTTGGCTGTTTGGGAGATAGATAGTTGATAAGTAGGCATTCTGAATTAATAGATAGTTCACGAGATCTGTTGCAAGGACTTAATGATTTCTATGATTAACCTATATTCATCGCGTTGTCGATTAAGGATAATCGAGAATTGCACCACGGTAGTCTTTAGAATTAAGATATAACCATTATTAACTCTAGCGATGTCATCTGGGTTTTGTAGGTTTGTTGGCATTTCATGAGTCCTATGGATTGGATCTTCCAGTCATAATTAGGTCAATTTCACGATGTCCTCATTGATGAATTCAGGAGAACATGGGGTGTAGGCATTCTATTTGAGGATTGTGTCATGGATTGTGAATGGCTGTTAACCGAATGCCCAATTTGGAAAGGTATGCGAGTTTAGTTTGAGGAAATGCCCTATTGAGCATGTGGCATCTTTGGTAGCATGATTTTGAACCCGTAGGACTTTAAGCGGTGGCTTATTGGGGAAGATTGATTTATGTTGCAAAGGATTGTAGAGTCATGAGGTGTTTGGCTTCGAAGCGATTGGCATCCATAGGAATGGGACATGAGAAGGTAGCCTTCAAGGAATTAAGGGTAGACTATCGACCATAATATTCGGGTTGACCCCTGATGGGTCTAGTGAATAATAATAGAATGCAATACTTTAAGAAATGTTAGGATTTTGCTACCCATGCATCATAATAGGTGGCTACCCTCGAATTAAATGGGGGAGGAGCCCATAATTTGAAATTGTTTCACCCATAGTCGGGGTTAGTTAGTGAGGTCCCTACCTTGAGGGATCATAGATGTTGCTTGTAAGGATAATTATTGTTCTATGATTCTAAAGGTTTGAGGAACTGCATCATAAAGAGGAAATTAGTATCCCATAGTGTATGCAGTAATTTGAGGACTGCAAAGGTGGACCTTTGCATCTTTCGAGGAAAGAGAATAGTATGATCAATAATTGTTATCAGAAGTCTTCAAATTTGGTATGTCTTTTATGTTTTATATGGGATGTTTTACTTTTTGTCTTGGGAGGAGGAACTGTATCTGAAGTATTAAGGCTATTAAACTATGAAACAATGAGTCTTTATGGTTTTGTTTCAGAATGATTAGGAGGACCTACTCATCTCGACTATAAATGACGCATTTGGGTTTAATCAGTTGGCTCATAGTATGCCAACGAGATCCTGAAGTTGCTAAGTAATTGGGTTTGAAGATTTTGGGTGATGGTCTAAAGTCATATCAAATCCTTAGGTGATTGTTACAATTGCAGTTTCTTATCTGGCCATAGTTTGAGAATTTGTGGGCTTTGCCTTCGTGGTAAAGATATCTTGGGACTTTTGTTATAGTTACCGAATAATCTAGGTGTTCGATATGAACCAATGGATGTAGGTTGTAAGAAGATCTTGAATTTGCAAATAAATGATTAGATAGAATAACGAAAGTGTGTGTGGACTCACAACTTCCATAAATCTCAAGATATAATTTGGTGGCTAAGAGTGGATGACCATGTATTTCAAGGATATGTAGGTAATTTCCGATTAGCTGATAAATCACCCATTCTCGTCAACATCGATTATATATTTTAGGGATATGTTAGTTTATAAGCATACCAACTAAATAATGAGAATATAAAGTATTTTAACTTTGAGGTTTGATTGTGATATAAGATTTATGTCGTAATCTTAGTTAAACTTGGTCAGAGAATTTTTGGTGTCAAGTTAAATTAGATATGGTGGTGAATTTCAAACGGATGATTCATAGTTAAAAAATTAATTAGAGTTGTGTAGTAGAAACAAGGTGAACCCATATACTTTAAGGTCTAATTTAAGGTCCTGAATGAACGATTATTCTCAGGCTTAGCGTAAATTGAAGCAAAAATTATTAACCATTTAAGGTTTTAAGCTAAGTCTGAGACGTAGTTAATAAGTTTGGTTTGCTTTCAAACATGATAGATTTAGAATTCTAATAGAACGAACCAGGTAATAAGAATCAGAATGATTCAAATGCTTAAGGTCTTATGGGATAATCATTTAACCGAGGAGTGACTTCGGAACACTAGGAAGGATCTGGAAATATTACCTCTGATTAAGGAATTTCGGGGTTCATTACATTTCAAGGATAAATTTTTATAAGTGGGGGAGAATATAATATCCTGAATATTTTTTTATGTAATTTATTTATATTTAATTATTTTTGAGTAATTTGAATGTGATAAAAATTAATTAAATATTATAAAAATTTAAAAAAATGTTTGAAATTGTTAGGACGGTTCCCAGAGTGCACCTATTCGATCGCTCGGGTATCGATTCAAATTTTTGGATTAAAAGAAAACATAATATATATATATATATTATATAACATTAATAACAATAATAATAATGATGAAAATAGCAGTAGAGGCTAAAGGAAACAAGAGGGAATGCTTTAGGGAGAGAGAGTACAACGAGGGTTTTGCAGAGAGAAAGAGAAAAAGAGTGGGAGAGGAGAAGAACGGCGCCAGCGGAGGCGGCGCACGGGCCAGTGGTGGCCGGCAACAGCCATGTGTGGCAATGGCGGTGACAGCGGTGCATGGCAATGGCCGGTTGGCGTAGCCGGTGGAGTGGCAGTAGCAGCCACAGGAGCAGGAAAGAGGAGGCATCATGCGAAGGAGAAGAGGGAGAAATGGAGGCTTTCGGGTCCGATTCTGAGTCCGAGCTACTCGGAGAAAACGTAGAGCTCGTCGAGGCAAGTGTTGTCAAACTCACTATTTATTCTCTTTTAATCTTTGTTTGCTTTTCTTCAGGTATTTTCATCTCGATACCCACCAAAAATGTGAAAATCATATAGCCCATGGTTAATATTTAATAAATATATAGTTATTTGTCCAATTTGTTATCCGAATCGTTCGACTTGGTATCACCAAACCCTAACCCACACTGAGATTCGGAATATGTTAAACTGACCTCAAAATATGAATCACCACGTCCCAATTATGCATATATATCGACCGGACATCCGTTCTAATAAGAATCGACTCATTTGCGGCGTTTGGATGCTCTGAAAGCCCACTGTTACTATTCACCTGAGGTATAATAAAATATTTGCATGCTTCCATTCCATTTGATTGTTATGAAATTCATGTGTAATTGTTTAAGTGTAAATGTAAGCTTCAAAATAAGTGTTGGTGCTCTATTTGCAAAGAAATGCGTTCCGGGAGGACCCCAAAGTGAATTCCGTCTAATGTGGTAAGAAATTTCACTCTTCTCTACGAATTATGATATCTATTCATGTGACTCGAATTGTCAAATTGCTTAAGTCCAAAGAAAGATATGATTCGTACAGGTAATTGGAGGGAAATCCATAATGTATGATATGATTGATTTGATCTCCCTAATGAAGATATGTGATTGAAATATGATGTCCGATTTGGAGATAATGTGAATGGAAAATGGTGGATCCTCCCTCAAAAGAATAAGGAATCCTGAAACTAGGGCCATAAACTTATGTTCATTGGGAAGTATTCTCTAGCTGGCCATTTCCATCATGGTGAAAACCTAAGGATTACTTTGGCAGCATATCCTAGCCGCTTATGGGAGCGGGTGATGTCCGTGGCATGACCTAGGATACTACTATGGAAGGACAATGACTGCCCTGGTACCCCAGTGGATTGGGGCGTATCATTATCGGCCCATCTATAGGCATGATATGTAAATGACCTCCTAGCTAGGTCGAAGAATAAGCCCTCACGGCCTTAGATCATGTGGACTATCATGATCATTTCCTGGTCCTCTCACATCATTTGCTAGTATAACATACTAGACCTGGTCTGCAAAGATTGATATAAATAATAAATGCAGTAAAAACATGATAAATGGCAATATGCATTCCTAATTGCCCTTTTCCTCTCATGTTTCTGCGTGATTGCGAGTACTTGTTGCCCCCTTTCCATTATCACTTTCATTGTTCTTTACCATTTGATAATGATATATGATAACATTTGTTAAGTTGTATGCTCACTCTTGCTGTTTCTCCTTCCATATGAGAGCATTGAGTTGACGCTCGGTAAATTAGGGGAAAGAGAGGGATTTACTTGAGGAGATTAGCTGGATATTGAAGGTTTAAAGATTTGGATATGTCTAATGTAATAGAATAAAAATAGTTGAGTTAGATTAATGTGGTGTGTTATATTGTGACTTGTTATTATTTTATGGTTATTGTTATGCTTTTGTAGGTTTCTAGATCTAGTTCTACCTTCGCATTAATATTAGATGTTTTGGATTTTGTTTAGGCCTAGATGGCATCTCTCTTAGATCCAACATATAAATACAAGTGTACTGTGTTGGAGCCATGGATGATATGATAATCTGGATCTTGTGTATGTGTTGTGGTGATAAAAATATTAAAGTGTGGATATTTTTATATTCGTACAGGTTAAAATTGATAGGTTGTATTTTAGTTTTTCAGCTAGTTGTAGAGGGGACTCTACCTAATTTTTTGTAGAACTTTATAATATTAATTATGGGCTTTATTCATGTGTTTATTAACGGGGGTTATTTAAGAAAATAACCCGATCCGTCAGATAAGCTCTAAGAAGATCTTTGATATGCAAATGAATGATTTGTCAGAATAGTAGAAGTGTGTGTAGGGCTCACAACTTCCATAGATTGCAGGATATGATTGAGGTTTAAAGTTAGTTACCATGTTTACAATGTAGGTATTTGCTGATTAGCTGATAAGTTGCCCATTCATTGTCGATTTGATTGCATTTTAGGGATATGTTGATTTGTCAACATACTAATGAAACAATGAGATCATAAAGTATTTTGAGTTTGAGGTTTGATTGCCAATCGAGGTTGATGCCGAAATCTTAATCAAGTCCAATTCCCTATAGGAACTAGATTAGAGAATTTTGGGCATCAAGTTAAATTAGATATGGTGATGAATTACAATTGAATGTTTTGTAGTGAGATAATTAATCAGAGTTGCGCAATAGAAGTATGGTGAACCCATATATTTTAAGGTTCAATTTGAGGCTCAAAATGAATGAACATTTTTTAGACTTAGAGTAAATTGAAGTAAGAATTATTAACCCGTTTGAGGTTTTGAACTAAGTTGGAGAGATAGTCAATAAATTTGGTTGCTTTTGAACTTGGTAGATTAGCATGAAATCTCCCTTGTATCGTTAATTGTGGAAATGAGTATGTATGTGACGGAACAGATTTTTTTCCTCAGAAGCTTCTATCAAGACAGAAATCGAATTAGTGAACTAAAAGAAAAGGCAAGACACTTGCAAAGATTTCGGCAGAGTCTCCTTTGTAATTGGATGAAAACTTAAAAATATAATCTGTATGATCAACTATTACAAGCACACAACTATCAATTATACATCAATTCTTCCTACAACATGCATACACAGGATCACTTGTGCCATCCATGACATAAATCTATAAAATCATTAACTACACTAACAGTTCAATAACGAGATGTCATCTAGGACATGTACAGTATATCCAAAAGTTTAGAGCGGAAGTTTAACTATTTACCTGTAGAAGCATAGTTTTCCTTTTTACCATCACATACATCATATGCATTCTATACAAAACCTACATGTGCATGAATATCCATAGATACAAGATCCATATACAAAATCACATGTCCAGTCAAGTCTTATATCAACTGGTTCTCCAAAAATTGCTCCAAAATGCTTTAGGTCCTCAAAAGTCTTCAGGAATTTCTTTCAGTCACTCTTTTTGTTAGGTTCCCAAATCAAAAATAGAATGAGGGTAGAAATATTTCTTTACATAATAATAGAATATTGGATAAATAAATATAGGAACTTGGTAAAAAAAATCTAGGGACTTTTAATGAAGAAAACACCACCTGAAGCTTTCCCGCTCAACACACGCTCGAATTCACTTAAAACAGCCGCTGCTTGATGCATGCTCGATCCTCCGCACAAGCCGAAACAACAAAAGTCCAGCCGCCTGATGCATGCTCAAGGCCGGCTCGAGCCGAAGAAACCAGTAGCTACCCCGCCTGAAGAGCGCTCGAAGCCCGCTCGAGCGAA